>CAEMYA010000158.1:1128638-1248220 GCA_903131615.1 Diplodus sargus | reverse complement strand
AATGTCAGCCGTGGAGGCCGATTTCTTCCTTACAGACGAAAGCAAAACAGGCACAATAATTGAGCTGTCAAATCTATCAAAATAACTTCTTTACATGGAGACTGGATTGCCCTCCGGTGCTTCCTTGTGCTAGGCTAAGCACTTTGTCTCCGATTTGCTACGCTTTCAGAATATTCCAGATCAGATGGCTGCTGGTTATGTCTGGCGGAAGGGAAACAGGAAGAGGCTCATGCATGTTTTCTGGCGAAAGCACAAATCCTGGTGGAATCACAAAAAAAAAAACGTACTCCCATATCACGTCTCGTTCTTTACGGAACTCCGGCACCTCAACACAATACTGCGGCTGCACTCCATCTTATTATTTTTATTTTTTTCGATTTTCCACCAACGATTCATCACGTCTGCGCAGCCCGGGCACGTCAAACCAATTCATTATCGGCTAAAATGTCATCTACTGCTTCCAATCGCGCCGCCTCCACTTGGAAAATCATTTTAACAGAGCTGTGCTGACATGTTAATAAAAGAGTCAGCCTTGATGTGCTGATAGTCTACAAACATACATCTCTTACCTCCTGAAGGTGTGTGGGTTGCTCTGTACGTCAAAGGACAATACAATCCAACAGAATAGAAAACGGCCTCGGTTCTCAGGAAAATGGGCTCAGGCGCCCGGCACGGGGAGCAGATTCTGGGCAGAGACTGACAGTGAGGCTTGGAGACCAGCTCCAGCAGTGTGAGATCCCGGCATCCAGTGACAGCTGACTTTATTTTAGAAGTCCCCCTCGGTAAAAAATAGGATGGACTCGGGTAAGAGGGTAGGTGGATGTGGGTTGGCTTTTTTTAGTCTCGAGGTACCCAACATGCCCTTAACCTTATGTCACAGTGGGCTTATGGACGCAGACGTCCCCACACCGCGAACCAGAAAGCAGATACATCCTTCATTTAAGTGGCAGAGAGCAGGGAGACACTTGGCATTTGAAATCACTGCTTGTTAGCATGGTAAATATCATGGCATTTCATGATTCAGCACACACTGGAGATGGATTCCACACACGACGCTTCATGGACATCAGACCAAACTAAATGAAAAGTGAGAGGGCTCATATAATTTGATGACAAATTAACAACAAAGCCAAAAAGATGACGCACAAGAAACAGATCCACATTTTGGGAAAAGAGCTTGTCCATTGTTCATGTTTCATTCAGAGAGTTAGATGAGAGGATCAATACCACTCTCATGACTGGATGCTAAAAATAAAAACAAAGTCAGGAATTAGTCTAGCTTAGCATAAAGACTGGAAGCAACGTCTAATGTGCCAACAACAAAAAAAAATACATCTAAATACACACCCAAAGCCCACAAAATGTGGGCAATGCCACTGACTAACTAACTAGCCACTAGCACAGGAGTGTTGGACTGGGATGGATCGGGGCTAGCTGGTTAGCATGCTAACTTCAGTGGCTATCTCTGCATCAAAATACTTTGATGGAACAACGTCAATACTGTAATTTTCTCACATTCTCATGATCATTTTGGAATTTTTGAACGTTTAACAAAAATTCTTACATATTGCACCTTTAAGCAATGGGTCACTGTACAGATGAGGCCTTTATAATACTTTATGAATACTGTAAATGTTTGAGACATTTTCTGTTGTTCATATAAAGACATTATTTGGATGTCCATTCAAAAAATACCAGCTGATGTTTATAAAACTTTACAAATGTTTCATAAATGGTTTATAAAGCATTTTATTGTCTGTTAACAGTGAATTAACTATTAACTAATGTTTAATTACTATATACTCACCATTTATTAGTGATGGTTAAGTGTTAAAGAACTTTGCCAAATTAGTTTAAACAATACTGGAGCCGACTGATATATTGGTTAGCTGATTCCAATCATTCATATTGGTGTATCATAGATATATTGATAGGTGTGGATATATATTTGACAACTAGTGTAGTAAGTCCTGGATGCTGTTTGTCGATGAATAGTCCCATCATGTCTTATAAAACCTTCCTGAGCTAAAGAACTAACAGACTCGCCCTGCTGCTGCTAGTTTTTACGCTAAGCTAATCATCGTCAGGTTTAGCTCCATGTTTAGCAGACACTCGTGATAATGGTGTCTATCTTCTCATGTTACTCTCAGGAGGAAAATATATATGCATATTTAACAAAACATGAAACCATACATTTAAAAAAGATGGCTCGGAAGGAAATTGACTCGCCCATGGCTATACATATAAAAATACCATTTCCCTACATAGTTATTGATTATAGGTTCATGTGCTCGGCATCATTTATAGTGTCAGAGAACGGTTATGATACCACTTCTAGATCAATGCTTCCTCTCAGGCATTAATAGCATCGCTGCTAAACCAAGTTCAATGTGTTACCGCTGTACACGTCTGGTATACGTCCTCGAGGTGCCCGTCTTGACTCAAATATTGCCGGTAAAAGCTGCTCAACTTTGGGTTTTTTTTCAAACGTAGTGAATGATTTACAACAGTGCTGAGAGGACTGGCGAGTACCTTTCTCTGTGAACCCTTGCTCCATCTAAAAAGCCATCTTGTACACTTAAAGCCTGCCATCAAGATGCCTTTGAACTGTTTTCACAGACAGCTCCTCAGATGGACAGCGAGGCACTATAGACTGACTCAAAGAGAGGAAATTCAGTCTCGGCCTGAATCGAGCTTGAAACTTTTAACGATCGAGACACACTCGAGCAGGGCAATTGGAGATCTAATTTCTATCCTTCCTATTCCTTATTTCTGTCTGTTTCTTTGCTTCCTTTCCCTTTCTTGAGCACACGTTGCCCTGAAGCAGTAGCAAAGGTCCTCCTTTAAGCCCGTGACCTTGTGTTTGTGCCCGAGGCCCTTTCATTCACTCATTCTCAACCTACATCCTTCTCAACAACACATATCCTATATAACCCCGGAATCGTTTATGTCTTTCCTCTCCATATTATTCGCCGCACTCACGACTGTTTGCCGACCTCATATATGAAACACTAGGTGTTCACGGGGAGCCCACCCCATGAGGCGCCGTTGGCAGCACATCGACCAGAGAAACTCGTGGTTATCAGGCTTGTGGAGAAGCTGCACTCTGCTGATAATCCCGCTGAAATTGCACATGGATTTCCTGTTCCTAAAGTGGAAAATAAACATACTCCTGTAGAATACCTAATGAAGGGGCTTGAGAATATCGCCAACCTGAAGTCCAGAGTGAGTCTACATTCAGGTGAGTTTTTATAACTTTCACAAAATAAAGTTACGTATGTGATTGGCCTCTTTCATGTGATGAAAAAAATAGGTTGCCAGTTGCGTATTATATAATAGCGAGGCTCATTTATCAGGATAGGATCAGGATGTACTAATCAATGCTAATGATTCAAGGAGTATTTCACCTGCTGTTTTTCTCTGTGAGAACACAGTGTCAAGACGTTCCCAATGTTTCTTTGTCAGCTTGTCAAGGTTGGAGAATGAGTTACTATCCCTTTGCATGTTTCTCTTCCCGATCCTTCAAACCAGCTTATTATAGTGTAATGTGATAAGCATACTGGCCCAAATATGAGAGTATTTTCTCCTTGTTTTTTACGATTGAACTTAGAGGGGTTACGTTATAATCAGTGACTTCACATTTATGTATTTGTACCAGCCATTTGTTCTGTAGCGTTAATGGTGGCAAAATTCTTACTCAAAACAAATAAGGGACAGCTGCCATTAGCTGGTTAGCTCAGTTAGCAGTGCAGCTTGTGGTTCGGACTGAGCGCTCAGGTACCAAGGGAGTGTCAGTGTTTACACCGCTTGCACATGAGCTTTTGAATCTTTAATGGAAGGTGGTTTGGCCGTGGACGGCTTAAGGTCATTAGATCATTCACACAGGCTACTTTGTAAACAATGACTGACACAGGGACTTTAAACTTAAAAGGAAAACAAGGAAATATTAAGGCGAAGAATACAAACAAGGAAATGATCTTTAACAGGTCCTCACAGAAAGGGACTCTCCTCTCAGATAGTTGGACGAGCAACGGGGAATTAGACAAAAACACATTGACGGATTAAACTAGGACACAAAAAATTTAAATGACTGAGCCTTCTTCTTTGCTTTCAGTCTTTGTGCTAAGCTAAGCTAATTGGCTGCTGGCTCTAACTTCATATTTAACGAACAGATCCTAGATTGGTATCAATCTACCCATCTGATCATCGGCAAGAACGCCAACAAGCTCATTTTCAAAAATGAAAAAGTATTGCTTCTAAGCTTAAGTATATAGGTTGGGCTGAACAGCGGCCACTGTGGCCACATGAAGAAGAAAATAGGGGCTGGCTGGCTGGCATTCAACTTCAGTGGATATCCCTGCAACAAAATACACAAACATTCACTTCTTCACATTCTTTTGGTAATTTAAGTACATTTCTTAATGTTTCAAACTAAGATTCTTACATACTGCACCTTTGTCCTTCAGTGAAAGGTGTAATTAAAACAAACTATCTCAAGTGTGCCAGCAAAACCCCTGAGTGTATTAAGCTGAGTAGGTGTGTTTTATCACTCGCGATTTCAATTCGAAGGAGGTTGTCTTTTTCCTTCCTTTAAAAATGTGCATAGTTTCACTCTCAAGATGAATATAGGTTACAGAAAAAAACAGACATAGTAAAAACAGAAGAATTATCATTTCAAAATGCTTTGATAAACATCCACCATACGTCAAGGTGAAACCGAAGATATTTATACTGTAATCATGATAAAGCACACTCAGATTAAAATAACCTATTTGTTCTGGAAGGTTACAAAACACGTTTAAATGCCAAGGATTTCAGAGAACAGCCACTGTACACATTTCCATGTATACTGAGAGGATACAGTGTATAGACATTGTATTGATTCAGCTGGAGGAACCAGCCTCACATCAATACACAATACAGTCGAACCTCAATTTTCAATTTCCAAACATCAGTCAAGCCTTAAGGGCTAATTTTTGTCCCATAATAGCCACTAAGGGGATCCCATCTGAAACTGATAGGAGGAAAATCTTTGTTTTTTCCTGAGGACAACATTATAAAGACATCATCATTTGGCATGCAAATCTGGGAGGAGATTAATTAAAAAACAAAAACAGTCTTTTGGCAAATCCAGTTCCAATTGGCAGCATTCGCACACTTTGAAAAACTCTCTTGGGCTGAGTGTGTCTGACAAGTGTGATCAGCCACAGACTAATATAAATATATACGCAAGCAACTTTCAAATATATAATAAAAAGCGTCCCTGTGCAGCTATTGTGTGTGACACAAAGCCAGCCACAGCTTCATGGTGGTGATTCCGGTGTAATACGAGAGGAAACAAGTAAACAAGGGTGCCTGTTTAGAAAGAGCAGCATGCACGGAGATTTAGAGTTGAGCTTTGCATCTGTTTAAAGCGTCGTTACACCGCCGCCGCAGCTTTATTTAAACATTGTGGCTTTGCGGGGAACATCTCCCAAAGCCCCCACCCTCGCCGTTACCACCGTTAGTCATTTGACCTGGCAGATTATGCAGCGTTCGTGTGTCAACCTGTCAGCAAACACAAAAGCTGTCGCTCAGTCAAGACAACAGGAACGCACAGGATTGACAAGAAGCTCCAGTTTTAGACACGGCGCGGAGATTTAGGGCGACAGGAAAGCCAGACTGATCTCAGGTAGAGATGGAGAGGCGCGTGATCGTGCATGGTGGAGTTCATGTATGTGTGCATGTCGCCTTGACACCACGTTGACGCCTGTCAGCACTTCCATCACTTTAGATTCTCACTCGTTTTTTGTTTTTTTTTCTCAATTTTCCATTGGCATTGTTGTGACATGTGTTGGCAAGGCATAGAGAAGATAAAGGAGGACGATGAAAAAGAAGGCAAAGGGTTTTACAACACAGCACTAAAGCAGATATATATAATATGACTACTTGCATGTGAAGTGATGAACTCAGTTATCACCCAGCTGCAGTTCCCTCGGCTCTATAGAGCTTTTTAGCGTGGATGACACGGTACACTGGTAGTGGGTGCGACAAACTAAACGTTGGAAATTTAAGCCTGAAAGTGAAGCGGGCTGATCAGAAGTGGATATATTTAGTGTTCATATTAAAACTTTTTTACAAAATAGCCTAAGCTTGAGCTACATCTGAATGTTTTTGACGAGTGAGTGAAAACTTTATATAAACTCGAGTGAATAAACTTCAGTCAGCTAATCAGCTAATACAGATTTTACTTCATCATAAGTACAAAATATTGACTAATGTCACTTTGTTTATACTCATAAAAAGTAGACTAACTGTGTCATGCGAGTATTTGCATAACCCTCGTTGTTTAGGGCCCTTTGGCTTATTGTTTTGGTTGTACAGCCTGTACAGTGCCTGACTGACAAACTTAGCGGCTGACTGGTGGAGCCTTAAGCAGCTAAAGAGCCAGATGTTTTTTCCCAGATGTTGGTGAAGACTAACATTCATCAGAAACAGGACATTTGCATGTTAGCATTATCACTGAATATTTTGACAAATAATATACTTTTACAGAAATCTGGTTGGACTATTTCTGAGGTTTTTTTTTTTATTCAATTCAATTTTCTCACTTACAAAAGTAAAAACTGTGATACCTGCAGTGTCGGGGAATTACTTCAACTGCAACAGAGTTCAGGAGAAATCCAGTTTGGTCAACTAAAGCTTTTTAGAAAAAAATCAAACCACTGTATACAAAAACACCATTAAATTGACAATACATATGTGAAATTATTACAAAATGTAATTTTAAAAAAGCTTTATTGGAGTTTATTGTTTATATAAGTGCAAAAAGGTCTGGGTGGGGGTATTGCACTAATTAGGAGTTAGCCAAGAAACATATTAAACAGCATGCAACTGCTGTATTAATATAGCAATAACCAATATGTATGACTACTTGACATCTAGGCCTCATATAATCAAGTTTTATTAGCCTTTTATGGCCAAAATACTGCAGTTTTTGTCGTTATCCACATGAACTATGGCAAAAAAACTACTTGAATCAAATATGAATATAGCTGAGTTACCAGCAATGAATTCGTTTAATTACAGAAACCTTAAGTCAAAATTGACATTTGGTTTGATTTGGCGCCCCCCACAGTTTCTGATCGCAACAACATTGTTGTAAAAACAATCCCAGGTCTGTAGAAATTTATCAGAGGTGCTAACTACAAACTAAACTCATCACGTCATAACAGTGTCATGTGTTGAAAACTTCTATGTTGAAGTAACCATGTATGTAACGCTTTGATGCTACCCTCTAACTAAAGCTAAACAGTGCAGAAACAAGTGATAGAGACACCATTCACCCAGTTTCAAGACACTGTACCACCAACATGATTTTGAAGCTGTTGTTTTAAGTTTAAAAAGTTTATGCTGCTTTAAATGTAGTTCTTTACTCTCCAACAGTGTGGGGGGGGGAGTCACTGTGTTAGAACTTTCTCCCTGTTGTTTATTTCTGATCTGCAGAGTTAAAAAAACAAAACAAAAATAAACAGAAAAAGATAAAAGACTGTACCTCGCACTGTAAGCCCCATCTGTGTGTACACCTCTATCGGCGTCAGTGGAAAACAAACTGGAGGTAGCCACCATAGCGTTGCTATCACAGTAATGGAAGCACAGTATCTAGCGAGCCTCCAGCTTCCCATTAAAAAAGCTGCCAGGGAGGCAGCCTTATCTGGCCGTGAACAATCTAGTTTTCAGAACCTGCTCCCTGCCCAATGTTTATCTACTAGAACAAATGGAACACAACACTGCATTAACCATTGCCAGGCTAGTGCACCCATAATGAAATGTCATACAACCCATCGGATGTTGCATCTGAAAAGTCACACTTCAAAACTCAGCAATAACAAGGACTCACAAAGAGCGGTGTCCGCAGGCGAGGCCATAGTCTGGTGTGTGGATGGGTCAGCCTGTGTGAGACTACTGGACGTCACTCTTTTGGACGGGGAGCTGCGCACAGTTGTCACTTCCTGGTTGAGAGACAGAGAGAGAGAGAGAGAGAGCTATCAGAGAAAACACCTGGGCTTTTTTCAATGGTGAGATGGAGATGTGACGCTACAGGTTATCAGAATCAGCTGGCTGTGGCAAAATCCACATGTCCACACGCAGAAACACAGGAAAGTCTAAAACACATACGTTAAAGAGGCACCATGTAGTCATTTTAATACTTAGAAGACTAAAATGGTTAAAATTCAAAGTCAGAAATAGTTATTTTTTCCATAACTGAATAAAAAAGCTGTTGTCAGAGGAAAATAAGGACTGTGTTGTCCTTTAAGGCCAGGTTGTTTTTTTCGGTTTATTCAGTCAGAAAATTAAGAGTTTGTATTTTTCAGTTTGCTTGGTCAGTGAAGATATATCTCTTAAAATTAATCAAAATTTCTTCCCCAAAACTAAGGACTGTTCCTTTAAGTGTGAAAAACGATACAGTCAAGTGTCCTCTGGTTTCCGGAGAAACTCTGTGGCTGTCGTCTGATCGGAACACACTATCGCACACACTGAGTGTAAAGAGAGACGACCTTGAACACAATGTGAACAGTAAGCAATGACTGGAAAGTAAGAGCAAACAGCACTTGGTTGAATTTTAATAGAGCCGCTCTCGCTTTAACTGAAGGTGTTTTCATTGGCGTCTATGGATAAAAAGGAACAACACTGGTAAATGGCGTGTCCTTGGTGAATACATGCTTGTATTCCCATTTGAAGTATTTTGTAAAAAACTTAGAAGTCGGCCGACAACACGTCTATTCAGTTGCAAATCATCCCCGCGGGACACGCACACACCTGTGTCTGTGTGTACTGGAGGTGTGTCTATCTTTGCAAATGTGCGGGTGTGTTTTTTTCTTCATTTGCAAATCAAATGTATTCCCAATAGCGGGTTTTTGACAGCGTCTTGCCGGGCATCAACGGAGAGTGACAACAAACATGCTCTGCACACGTGGAATACACACACACACACACACACACACACACACAGAGAAACCTGCATCTGTTTGGCTTGGTCTCTGCTGAAGGTGTCGACCGTGATTTGAGAAATGCACCACGGGAGAAAACATTGTCTCCAAAAATTCCCATTTAGCAATGCCCCGGTAGACATGTATGGTGATTTGCATACTTTCCTACAGTATTACACACACACACACACACACACACACAGTGGCAACACAGGGTTGTAAACATAATCTCTCCCTTTCTGTCACTGTCATTCGCTCTCTTGCCGGAGCAGCACTCACAACGAATGAAGCTCAAATCGGCGAGCTGCGAGGAGCTTAAGCACGCGGTCCAAACAGACTGCTAACCACAGCTCCCCAGTGCTGTGTCTGACTGCTGTTATTAAACCGAGTATTTTGTCCACTTTCGCTCAAGGGATGATTAAGTGCACAAGCAGTAAGGACATTTGCGTGTTCGCGAGCTTGTGCAGAAGTGAGTCTCTGAACGAAAGCCATTAAGGGGATTCAAACATTTATCTCTCTTTGGTGGGCTGTTTACACTTCGATTAAAGCCCACGTCTGCAGTGAATTATGCATCCAGTACATGTGGTGTGTGGGTGTGGACAAAAACACGTCGGGAAGAGGTTCTTCTCTGTACATTAATATGTGCTTTTTGGTTTCATCACAGCAGATGGAACGACGCTGACTCTCATTGAAGAATTGGCAGTGCGTACATAAATTATATTAAGTTCTGCATATCTTAACCAAGCTGAACCAACTTCTCGAAGACTTTCCAACAATGGAGCCTCTGGGCTTTTTACAAAATGAGTTTAGAAAATCAGAGCCTAAATAGATGTATTACAGGTGCAGTATATGAGGAAAGTGTTGGGTTTTGTTTTGTTTTGTCTAACCAACAGTTCAGTTTACTCCTCGAGTGCTACAAGCTCACTGTCTGGACTGCTAGCTGTACAGCTAACTGTGCTAACTAGCTAACGACAACTACGGTTAGCAGCAGTTAGTCCGGGCGTATGCTGCCCCTTTTTACTTTGAATATGAATCGACAGGTGGCAAATTCTTACATATATACTTTAACCGAATGTCATTATAGTTTATTTCCACTTTCTCGTGATTTCTCATTGATTCAGAAATTACATGTTTTTGTTTTTAACCACATTATGAGACATCATGCAAAAAACTAATGGAGGAAGTTTTGAGATCACAGTTTTCTACAGTTCTATGAACTAGTTTCCAGCATTCGTTTGCCTTAAAAGCAGCATAAACAATAACCAAGAGAGGACCCAGGACAGTCCCCTGTGGCTCACCGCAAAAATATTTAGTCCTAATAAACAGAACTCCCCAAGCAGTCGTGACCTTTTCTGTATTCTACCCAACCTGCAATTATCCCCTCACAATAAAGACATTGTAACTGACCATATAAAATGCATAACGGAGTTTAAAACATTCCAATATAGATATTTTCTGGCATCTAAGTTGAACATCATCTACATCTTTAAGCAGAGGCGTCTCAGCGCTTCACTGGCAGTGAAATCAGATTTGAAGCCAGTAAAATTTGAGCTTAAACAAATTATCCATGTTATTGGCATAACGAATATGTGTGTGTGTGTTTTTTTGTGTGTGTATTTTTAGGAGAGGCCACACAAAAGCAATTTTCAAAAGCCCAAATAAAAACAGCCAGCCTAGAAGGAGAGCTTGATAATGTGCAGCCATCCTGCTGACAAAACCCAATGAACCTCTTTACAAAGTTGGTCAAGGGCACGGAGAGAGCTTCAGAGAACACAGCGCTCCGTTCAGGAAAACAACCTCAGCCTCAGTTCATTAAAACAGCGGAGTCTCTAATGAGTATTATAGAGAAATATAGTTATTTCATGATCAATATCACATCAGTCAGCTCTAAAGACATAACAATGGTGATTGAAGCTGCCTCTGAAAAGAAAAAAGCCCTGCATGCGTTTTGTGCTGCGATTCTACCAATTAGATGTGACGACCACATTTATCCATTTTATGAAATACAATAACCGGATGAACAGCGGCAGTGTCACAGCTCAGCCGTCACCGAGTGCTATCTAGCTTTGAGTCCCTGCCATATGTTCTCTTTGGAGCAGGCTGCCAAAGAGGAAGGAGGAAGAGGAAAAGGAAGGGGGTAGGGTGGTGGTGGTGGTGGTGTTGAGGGATGTCTGTGCACATCTCCGACAGACTGACAGAGTTAATAAGGGACAGTGCTCGGTGGAAATCTGTCTAAACATTGCTGGCCTGACGCGAGAGAGATAATCCCTGTGTAAAAAAAAAAAAGAGAAAAAAATCACTAGATCCTCAGCTAATGAAATCAATGCTGGCCATCTGGGAACTTTTCATGTGTGACAGACGCCTACAAAGAGGCCAGTCGGACCTGCGATGGTGAAACCATGGTTACGGGAAATAGCAGCACATGCGTCGCTAGCCCCGGGAGGTGACAATGTGACACACTCCACCTTCGCACTGGTGCCTATTAGAGGGAGACATCAGCAGAGCATAGACCGATCCAGGAAACTGAGTTCTCGCCGTCACACATGGCCGGGACTTTGCCATTTTGGCGCTGATTGTCTCATGTCAGCTGTTGACATTTCCATCCACTAACAAGCGACGCTCCTTCTGGTAGCCCTTTAATGGCATGCCGTGGTCCATGGAGGGTCTCTGAGGAGTCTGCCCCTCTCTCCTCAAACTGTCCTCCCCCTCTCCCCTCCCTTGTCACCCTCCATTTAAAATAATGTCACTCTTAATAAGTCAATTAGACAGGAATTGGAACTAAATGTTTCATGTTTTCTCCACTCGAGTGCAGGAATGTGCCAGCCGGCTGAGATAATGTCAGCTTTAAGGATGTAACAGCCTCTTACATGGTGTGATATACAGTCTTAACCCGAATCAAGTGGGTTTACCTCCATCCACTATAGAATTTTTTCACAAGGGGGAAGAAATAGATGTCAGTCCTGCAGTTTTTCTCTCCCCAAATCACCTTTTCCATTTCAACTACGGATTGACAGGGGAGCATTTAGTGCTCAGTGAACCGGGGATTGAACTAAAGGCCTTCGATGCTCAAAAACAAAGTGCTCGTTGAATCATCAAGCAGCATCCACCCCCCCCCCACACCTGTCCACCCTCCCAAGACCTCTACAAAAAAAGGCTTGTCGTCACCGGGCAGACAGATTAACCAAATGAAATATGAGGCTTGAGTGATGCCTGCACAGAATTAATCCCAGACAATGCACGCCTATTTGACTTGGCTCTCATTGGCAACAGTAATCTCACGAGATCGAGGTGGCTGCAGTTGCTTTTCATGGGATGGGAAACTCTCATCTGATCTTGCACCTTAAGTTTCATACAAACTTTTTGCTATTATTTATTTATTTATTTTAATTGGAGGGATTTAGATTTAATTTGTCTTATTTTGAAGGTTTAGCCAACAACAAACACAAAAAGCACACCAGTTTTCTCATATTGTCCAGATCTGCAGCACTTTATTCCCCTTCTGTCTGATACACTCTGATTTAGCTCCTGTCTCTTTAAGGCCCCTCCTCCTGAATAACCTCTGCTCTTATTGGTCACCTAACAGAAGCCTGAGCCAGCAGTGCTAATAACAATAGAGCAGCTGTGTTAAATCAGTTCTTACATGCCAAACTAACAACCAGGCGTAAATTATGCAAATGTGTGACATGGTGACATAGTGTGATGTCACAAAGTGATGAAATTAAAAGCGGCAATACTGAAGAGCCCTTCAAGGAGCAGGGCTTTCTGTGGGAGAGAGGAGCTTCTGTTGGCGCTGACTTTGACCTTTTACATGCAAAAGAACCAACATGAGGGAAAAACAAACAAACAAAAATAATAGGCCTCCTTTAATGTGTTCTTAATTGATTGATAGCGTTTGCAAGCTTATACGATGCTGATTTACCTGAGAGTTTTAAAACCAGGTGCGGAGCAGCTTATAATGTATGAATGAACCATGCCACATGGATAACAATCGATATAATGTGGGCAAACGAATATAGTTATGATAGTTTCTGATATGAGCTGCCATATCGCTAAAACTCTGAGTTTCCATCCATCTCTCCCACACCTGACTACTTTGGACTCAAATAGCTTGGAAAATTGCTCCGAGTGCTGTTTGGAAGGAGATGGCGAGGCTGGCGGAGCATTTAAAATCAATAAGGTCCGCTGGTTCGATATCAGATGTGACATTTTGGAGGAGAGAGGGCGCCCACCTCCACAGGGTCTACTTCTTAAACACTTCTACAATCTTATTTTTGGACCACTTTTTCTTTTTCCTTTCCCGTCCGTATGTTTTTCCTCTCTCTTTTCCTAACCTGTTTCTCTCAATCCTTCTCCATCCATCAATCGCTCTGTTCTTGCGGTGTTCTTGTGATGTCTGCAGGTGAATGCTGGTACTGTCAGTGAAACAGCGAGCACCTGGGACCAAACGCTCCCAGAATCTTTAAATGCTTCCAATCCGACCAGACTCCCATTGTTTTGTTTTTTTTCCCCTGTATGTTTCTTTTGCTTGCTTTGCTTCTTTTCTGTGTTTGAAACCTCCTCACAGATCCACTCAGAGGCTTTAGTGATTAGCACGCCACATGTCCTCTTGGCGTTTTTGCAAACAGTTCAACGAACGCCGATGACGGCGTCTTTCGAGTAACACTGTGGCTCTGGCTGGTGCACGACTGCAGGGGCCTGCCAAGAAGAGAAGTCACTCACACATGACTCACTGTTTGGGTACTTCATTTAAAATTACAGTGTTCCTTTGTTGGCAAATGGTGCATACATGAGTGGATCCGTGCATGTAGACACACACTCGCACTTTATTTACACATCCAGTCCAGCCACATGCACACACTCCCTCCGACAGCTCTTGGACTGAGTGCTTCTGGCTGTGAGCGCTGCCTTATGGGTTTTCTGGCATAACGTACAAGTGGCTGCTCTCAAATAATGACTCATGAGACTGTACAACAGTAAACAAATCACTGGGCTGACAGAGGCAACCAGTTGCCTTGGACTCCTCTCTCCGAACATGTCTGACCTTCTCCAACAATTCGGAGCAGTGAGCCAAAAGGTCCTAGCAGTCATTGAACTGATACTTTGCCAGGAGGAGCATCCCAGAATTATCCCCTTCAGTTTGTTCCCCAGCGACTGATCCCTGCCGCAAAATCCCTGCATTTAATTGGACTTTCTTAGAGTTAGTGAAGCTATGCGATGCAAACAATATCAGCAGGACAGCGAGTGACGTGTATTAACATGCGGTTCTGAAAGAGGCGCCAAAATCACAATTTCACATGTGAGAATGGAATATTTTAACCTGCTCATTTAAAATGCAAACTAAAATGTAATCATGTGCACAGATGGTGTAATGTCACATGTGAACTGGATGTTTTTACAAGTGAATTACATACATTTACATGCAACTGACTTTTAAGCATGTGTGGAGTAGAATTTTGTGATGGACAGAGATCAGAGTTTCCCCTGAGGTCCAGGTGTGAACAGGGGTTTCTCAAGATCCAGGTGACAGGTAATCAGAAGCTATTGGGGGCACCTGTGATGTTCTCCCTCAGCTGGCTGCAGTCAGTCAGCTGGGAGGTTATATCAGGGGGCTGCAGCTCCCCGGCTCAGATGGTTGTGTGTTTTCAGGGAGTCAACACCATCAGTTGGCTCTCTGTGTTTTCTGTTTTGGGTTAAAATCTGGCTGAGTATTTGAGATTTCTTTCTTTTGGCCACTTTCTATATACTTTGTTTCCACCCAGATCAGTGACTCCCACTTCACCTTTGTTTTCTGGGTCCAGTGTTTTTCGTTCGTCTATCATTTTGATAGAATCAGTGGGTGACTGTGGGTTTTATTCCCACTGCCACCTTTTACACCAAGGGACCAGTTTGCTTTGACCCTTGTGTGATTTGTTCAGGGCTTTGTTAGTTTCCCACCCGGCGACCCCTGTCCTTCAGATTCTGTTTTCAGGGGAAACAAATTAAATTCACTGAGGTAAAAGTAGAGGACAAAAAGCTTCTTTGGACCTTGTAGGGGGGCATGACAGGAAAAGTTTGAGAACTAACAACCCCTAACCTGGAGCGTCCCATAACCTGAACACATGAGGTCTAGGTTCTGCCTTGTCCAACTCCCTCTTTGCTCCATACCATAAAAAATCCCACCCTTGATTATCTCTAGCTTTATGTTATGAGTCTTTAAGATCCTGTCGTGGGGGAAAAGGGTCTTTAAAGTCGGGCTGTTTCTGCTGCCAAAGCAGGAAGTAAAACATGCCTGAGTAAAAAAAGGCCTGAAGAAAAGAACTGAATCAGTGATTTGGGTGGATTTTGATCCCTGGTGATGTCATTAGGGTTAGTTTGGCTTGGAGACTATGAATGTGTAACTGCATCACTGAATGTGGCAGGAATAATAAGTGTTAAGCCTCCTTAATTAATGTTACACATTAAATTTCCCAATCGTAAATTAATTTTCCGAAGCAGGAAGCCACATTTTTCCGAGCTTTACCTGTGCCAAACAATACGTTTTCATATATTAAAAATGTACAAGCAAAATAATTTAAGATCAGTATTCCAAGATTTAACTTTCATGCTCATGCCATTGGTTGCAATTTGGGAGATGTTGCAGGGAAAATGGAGCCAAACTAGGGTCTAAAAGTCAAGATATCTGTATTTCAGCCTGAGATTTTCTTAGCTGTTTTAGAGGAACTGCATCCTCGGGCACTTCTGCTTTGGCTTCAACGTTCAGATGTGGAGGTTGCAGCTGGCTTCAGACCCTGCAGTGCCTCAACCTCTGGGGCGGAATCAACCAGGCTGTGCGAATAAATGGATGGGTGAAGGAATGCATGAGCGCCCCAGTTGAAAGGCATTTGTTAATTATGTGAGGTAACTGTCTTCTTGAAAGAGGCGGCCATTGTGAGGGAAGAGATCGATTTGCACAGAGATGTAATGGGTTCCATTTACAGAATACAGCCCATTTACTTCCATCTTAATGAAGTTCACGTTAACCTGAATCTTTTTGACATGTTTGCCAGTGTTAATTAATTTTCAAACCATTAACTGATCCCTGTCATATTGATGTTTTAATCTACATGTTGCACTGTGAGGCTTTAAATCGGCTGCGGCAGTGTGACCAAAAGATGGATATGAAAATAAATTATTTTAGGCAGCATCTCAGTCTCCAGTGACTTAATTTCCTCTGATAGGTGATTGATAGTCGGCATAATGAAAAGACAATTTTAATCATAAAGTTTATCTTTTAAGATCAGTATTTTATGATGGATCATTGTGGAAATGATGTGCTTTGCAGAAGTAAAAGAAACCACAGCTTTCCCAGAGTTTACCTGGGTGCCAACAGACTAATGTTTTGGCATGTTTATTATGTCCATTATCTACCTTTAGCATATTAGCTGGCTGATATTTGCTAATTTGCGCTAAACACAAAGCTGAGGCCGATAGAAACGTCTTTGGTTTTGTATTCTTTCTAATGGGAAGCAAGGAGCGATTCCACTGGTTTCGAAAAGACTGTATTTAAGCTTATGAGAGAATGACCCTACTTCTCAGTTGATTTATTACATCAGTAAACAGTTTCCTCATTTGTGAAAACACTGATCTGCTGGTTGCACTACAAGGGAAAAAGTCAGCTCCCCAAAGTAGGTAGGATTCCTCTTGACCATGAATGTCGGTTTTCAAAATCGCATCGCAATCCATCCAGCATTTATCAGGTATTTCTGTCTGGATCAGAAGTGGTCGCCTGCCGATCCAACAGACCGTCACCACCATCCCCTGAGCAACGCTGCCAGCATGACTAAAAATAAACCGCACAATCTGCAGCAGCACACATGTTGTACATATTCTCAAAACATCCTTGTGGTGTGGTTTAAACAAAAATGTCTTTCTTAAAAATTCATATCTAAGCACAACACTGCAATTACTGTTTTGCATTCCATTATGCAAAGACTTCAAAATCTCACTCAAGCTACATACAAAGTTGAGGCCTCTCATTCTCTGAGGTATTTTCTGAGGAATGTTACTTTATATTATATGTGCGTGCTCTTATTCTAAGTGGTTAGATTTTCTGGCCTTGGAGCATTAGCTATTGCAATTCTATGCAAACAATCAATCTCCCATTTTTACCCATGCCTCTCATTTTCAAGTGCCCCTCAGAACAGTGGTTAAAATTTCCCCCCATTCAATGGAACAATGCTTCAAGACCCTCAGCGTCTGTTTGGGGCTTATGTGCGATGCAATACGCATTTGAATGGTAGGAACAGTTTGGGGACGTGACAGGGTGGGTAAGCAAGTCGGTGGCAGCAGGGACAACGATGGGACACCAAGCTAACTTGTGTAGCGTATAGGCAAGTATGTGACCAGCTACGTTCACCAAACAGCCAGTCGTTTGCGCAAACAGAAAGTATATCTCCGGTCTAAGTGGTAGGGGCCAAAGGTGTAATCTAAAGGTTGGATCTAAATGTTAATTTTTTTGTGTGCTCCAGCTTTCCTTTAAAGATTACCATCCCTGATTTGTGAGGCACTCTAATCAAATGCATATTGTTGGAAGTGTTTTATCAGAGGAATGTGAATATAACAGCCTGAACAACTGAAACAGTTAAAAGCCAACATATTTACATTTTCAGGCCAAATGGCACCAGCAAGATCTTATCGACTATGTGGAGCACTTGGAGATATCGTATAATTTTTAGCTGAGACCCACACAGAAAGTAAAAACACTATTAAACCATAAGAATCGAGTCTTGTAATGCCTGAAATTGGATCTCAAGGCTAATTGGTTGCCTTCTTCAATCACTCCTCCTTGTTTGTGTTATGCAACTGAGCGCATTGTTCATTTTGAAGGTCATCACGGCTTTCACGCCATCCTCCCTTCCACTCCTTCCCTCCCTCCCGTCTGTCTCCGTCTCGTCTTCGGCAGCCGCTTTCTTTTTTTGCCAATGTTTTTGTTTGCGCCCGGTGCCATAAGCGGTCCCCTTTTTTTTTTTTGCAATCCAGTCGGGGTATGAAAAACACATTTTCAATCCTCCATCGACTGTCCTCATTATGACTAAACAGAGGCACATCAATATTTCAGGCACTCATGGGCAAACATGGGCACAAAAGAGACACAGTCCAGAAACGGAGAGGGAGAGGAGAGAGATGAGCCACGGGCCAAGAAACAAGTGAGAAAGTAAATTAGTCTGAGTAAAAAGTGCAGGGACAGACAGAGAATGGCTTTGTACAGGGCATGAAGAAGTCAGACGGGAAAAACAAACTTGATAAATACAGAAAGTCTGTGATATAGGGGTAGTGAGGGCAGCTGTGGGAGTTGGAGTCTGATTTGTAATAGTGATTTGAGTTTTTCTACCGCGGCCAGCTGGGACAGAGAGGATTAACTTAAGGCCAAACAACCCAAACAGAGTCACAGAGAAACAGCAAAATAGGGAGCTTGACAGACAGGCAGAGAAAACGAACAAACAATAAAAAAAGCAGGGACACAACGATATACTGTATAGTAGGCCCAGAATAAACCCCACAGGGATATATGATTGACATTTATGGCGAACAAAGCAGCAGCGGATGGGGTATGTTCATACTCAAGCTCTCCAGTGCAAAAACCTGTCGTGGTATTTGAGCAAAGGGCACATACATTGCTGCTCTGGTCGAAGCTTTCGCTTTATTTTTGTCTCTGGCAGTTTTTCAGGCTCAAAAAACTTGGGTGATGTGTTTTTATCCCATGCCGTGTCGGTGAAAGAAGCTCTTTTTTCGGTGGGGGAGGGAGCACATGATGCAACATTTAGTCAGAGTTTTCCCTCAGCTGTTTTTTGTGGCTCTGTCCTGTCAAAACCCTCCTGCCGTGTGTGCTTGATGAACAGTGCAGTGGTTTCTGCTATTTTTCACTCATTTAAACTTTTCATTCATGGAGCGAGGGTGAAACACCGGGCAAATATTTCTTTAATTGACATTTTGACTCAGGACTGTTTAGGTTGTGACGAGTGTTGGATGGAGGCCGGGTCACAGCAGAAAGTGGCACGTCAAAATGAATCCTAGCAGGCTGGTGAGATGACATGCTAAAATGCTAACTGCTAACTCACTAGCTAGTTGGCCGATTGCTAGTCAAATGATCCTCTCTCTTCTCGCTCCACTGTTTTTGTTCTAAAAGTGTTCGAGCGAAATTGATACTAGCAGCCTGGTGAAATGATAAGCTAACATGCTAACTGCTAGCTGACTAGCTAGTTGGGCTATTTCTGGTCACTCACAATAGATGTTCTCTTCTCACTCCACTGTTCTGTTCACTTGAAGCTAATGAGCAAATTTGTTAGCTCGGAAGCTTAGCACAGTTGCTAATGGCCATTCAAGATATATTTCTAGTATCCCGACTCCTGCCTCATAACTGTCCACAAACCATTTATCTTGAAGAGAAAAAAATCAAAGTGGATGGCACAACACAGCTAAAATACAATGATGCTACCTATAAGTTCACCAAGGTCGACGTTCATCTAGATCTATTGTAACAATCGCCAACGAGTTCTGTTTTGCTAGCATTTAAGCTAAGCTAGCTACAGTAGTTCAGCAGCTACTCCTGGCAGCATTCACTGTATCAACAAACCTCCTGAACCAAAAATATTTTGTGAAAAATGTGCATTTTAATTTTGCAGTGCGACTCTCACAGTAAAAGATCTGTCCTACTTCCTCACCTGGCACACAAGACAAAACATTCTCTGCAATATTAATTTGGTGCTTAACTCCCAGCAGATTTCTGGCCTGGGTTTGCGCGCTCGACACTGCCTTCCTTCTGACAGGGTTAAGTGCCTTGCTCAGGGACGCTCCGGGGTGGAAGCTGTTAACGGAGAGGAGAGTAATTTAGTCCGCCCAAATGGGTCCATTTGCAAATGACAAATTTGACCCAGATCTAGGGAGCGGCAGATAAATTAAAGCTTGACAGACGTCCAATGATTTTTGAGTTTCAAAGCTTGGCCGCAGAATCTCCCTGTGTGTATTGACTGCTGAGAACGAACAGGGACATTAGCAGGCCATTAATGCAGATTGGAGGTGTGCTTGGCCTTTAATAGAAATATGTGCACATTTAAGTCACAAATATATTACAAAAGAAACAAAAACTACACGGTTGCTGAATATGTGAACCTGCTGATATGTAATCCAATTTTTGGTGTGCATATATAGCTTCAAATGTGCTTATAAATTTAGCTTCTGTGGCCCGTGGCAGACACCTCATTCCGTATTCGGGGCGTCTCTCCTCTGATTATCAGTGCTCTTAACCAGGCATGAGACTTGACAGACATGCACTTGTCTCCAGGGGAGAGAAAGTTTGGGGAAAAGAGGAATAAAAAAGGCGGTCAGTGTCAGCGATGGTGCAGCCCTGGAGCGGTGTGTGATGAAGCTTATCATTATTGAAACATGACCATAATTTGTTAATCAGCGTCAGGCCTGCATTACCTGCTAAAATACGAACTCGTCCTCCCTCTTAACACCCCCGCTGATCCACTCTGAATCTCTTATCGCCCCCCATCAATCTCCATCTTCCTCACACTCCAACCTCCCCTCCCGTCCACTCTCCCTGCCCGGTCTTTCACAATGTGGCCCCATGCTCCCTGAATGTAAATCATATTTCAGTCTCTTTCATCAGGCCTTGTGCTCCCTTAATGTTTAGTGAGCATTGCCAACATCACCAGGCACAACTATTTATACACGGCGACTCTGAAGTGGCTCGGGATCCGGCTCTGTTTTCAGCCACTCCAAATATACACCGAACCGTGGAACTGACATCGGCTGACACACTGCATGCCTGGTTGATATTCTGGGGATTTAAATCTATAATTGTGCAAATGTGTAATACGAGCTCATGCATGGGGATGAACTTCGCATCACCTTAGCATACATATTAAGTAAAATGTGTCCTGGAAAGTCGATCGCTTTGAACCACAATGAAATGTCTCAGAAACCACTGGACGGACGGCCGCAAAACTCTGAATCCTACTGACTTCGAAAATCCACTGATGTTTCTTCTACCACCACCATAAGGCTGAGGTTTGTGGTTTTTAGATGAACTCTCTCTACAGCTGCAGGATGGATTGTCATTAAATCTGAGTTATTTTACACTATTTTACAGGTCTGTAATTTCCTTCTTCCTTAATGTCCTCAGAAGAACGAGCTGGAGAAAACATTCAACATGTATGTTATAAAAAAAATTATAATAAATGACTCCTTTTCTTGGGTGAAGTACAGTTGCATCACTGTCTAAAAAATACAGCAAACATCCAAGGAAACTGTAAGAACATTTTACAGATTACCCTAAATGCTCCATAAGTGCTACCAAATGTAGTACCAGCATATCAAAATATACAAATTCCCATCAGCCTCAGTTGTGCTTTGTGTTTGTGCCAATTAGCAAATGTTATCATGCTGACGCTAAATGAAAACATTAACTTAGCTTTTAGCTTTAGTATTTAGCTCGAGGCATAGGTAGCTAGCATGGCTAAAGAAGCACGGCCTTTCATTCATTAAAGGAGTCCCGTTTTTAATTTGGTGATTTAGTGACATCACACTACGTCACCATGTCATACATTTTGCAAAACTGCTGCTGTAAGTGGTGCTGGCTCGGGGCATGTGTGTGCTGACTAATCAGAAGAGACTGGGCATTTCTTAAAACAATCATAAAATGTCTACTGCATAAAAGTTGGACTTCAACTGCAATGAGTGACCAAACCTGCTGTGAGAAACACAGAGGATTGCCGTCCTGTTTGATGGATTAAGGCCCCATCTGGCTTTCAGATCCTTCCTCCTTCAGAAGCTTCTGTTTGCTCCTTCAATTTATTAAAGCTAACAAGGCGCCACAGCATGACACCCTCACTTTTTTTTCTCTCCCTCCCAGTCATTCCAGCACCTGTAACAGGTAGCCCTAATGAAACAACTGGGACCAATTTCCTCCCAATAATGCCGAGCTAATGAGTGCTGACTGCCAAATTGTTACTATTTAATGCGCTGAATAATTAGATGAAGGTCAACACAGGAACACAGCCCCTCAGTGAGCCACTTTCTAAAATATCTGCAAAGAGATAAGGGCTGGGGAGAGAGCGCTTCATGGCAAGTATTCTAGAAAAGTCATTTAGATAGAGACTTTACGCCAATTTGGGGTAAGTGCGAGTTATCAGGCGCGCTCGGCCATGTTGTTGTCAGCGTGTTGTGTAGCCTCGCGGAGCTGTGAGCATGCCTGCAGACTAGCTGTTAGACTGTAACTGGAAAGGTTTAATGATTGAGCTTTCGTTTATGATGCGCAGCCAAAAAGATTTGCATAGGAAGCCTTTGTCTGAGGAGCGCTTCCTCTTTCACGCTGTTTTCGAGGATGAATCGCAGCGATGAGCGATGGCGTGGTGCTGCCCTCGCGGTGACATGGCACCGTGATGAATGATTGAAAAAGAAAGCCTTGAGGTCTTTGGCTAATTGTTGCACACATATGCTCTTGTGGGGGCTGTGGGTGTCAAACAGTGTTAGCGGGAAAGACAATCGGAGTCACACAACAATCTGTATGGAAAAAGGCCCGGGGACACGCATTCATTACCCAGCTAAAGGAATGGATTATCATACGTTGGAGTAAATACTGTGAGCACATGGCGCCACAATACCTCAAGGGGAAAAAAATGCCGCCTTAACGAGATTTGACAACAGTACAAAGAAGACTTTTGTGTATCTTTACATTTGCCAACAACCAACGCCAGGTAGGCAAATGAGTCTGAGCCATCCGTGTGATGGAGTAGGGGAGTTTTCAAAGCCACGTTTGGCACGTCGCGTAACAGTGCAACTATTCTCAGAGGCGAGGCGGCGAGCAACAAGTCATCATCTCACAACAGACTAGCAATGCGTCACACGCGGGCCCCGCTGCCAGCTCCATTAAAAGATTTGAATCTGTGAAACTGAGACGAAAGAGATGCCTGGTAAAAGTTAATGGAATTTTTACGAGCTCAATGGACTCGATAAGGACGCCGGTGTCCTCATCAAGTCTGGATCAATTTCTTGCAGACACATTGTGGCTTTTAGTTTATTTAACGTTTAATTAAGTGCGTTTAGGAACGCCGGTGCATATTGATTGATTTTTCTTTCTTTTCTTTTTTTCTTATTTGGGATAAATGGTCCCGCCATTAGCGAAAAAGGCGGCCTCGGTCTCATCTTTCCGCGTGTCGTTTGACACCTAAAGTGCGATATTACAATGTTGCAGAGTGACAAAAATTCAGTCTTTGCTTAAAAGCTGGGGAGAGGTTAATTACAAAACAAACTGTGATACAAAAAGCAAAATGCACAGCTCCATTTAAATCAACAGGCCACTTGTTGAGAGGACATATGACAGCTTATAGGTGCACTATGTAGTTTTGAGGAAAAGATATTTTATTAACCGATTCTTTGATGCCTGAACAAACTAAATAAACAAACTTTTAGTCTATATGTGGCGGACCCTGCCACCTTTCTCGCTTCAAACAGTGTTCTGGAAAACTCATTTTCCTCTGAGAACTTGTTTATTCAATCACGGAAAAAAAATAATAATCTGAAATTGTATTTTCACCTTATGAATATTAGAAAGCTGTATTTTGAGTTTGAATTTCTTCTCCAAACTACACAGCGCCCCTTTAATAGAGAGAATATGGCTGACAAATGCTGGAGCCTGCTCAGCCGGTCTCATGAAAAAACATGAGAGTGAGTTAGTGACAGTGACGATACAAGTTATGAAAATAAACCGAGGCTACATTCCAGACCTCTAGTGCCACTGTCTGAATTTATGCAGACAGCTCATTCACAGGCCAGAGAGCACATGAGCCCTACACCTAAAAAAAAGTTCCCCTCTACCTGCTTAGCCATGTTATCCTGTTAGCCAGGTGTGACTCGCTTTATCCCGTGCTATGAAATCCTTTTACGGTCCTTTATGTTGAGGTAAATTTCCCCAACACATCTGACTTAGATATTCCCCCCAATTATGCAAATCCTGATAATCTGACAGCCTCAGACACAAGAGAAAAGCCATTTTTAAGACACCTTGAGGCATTGAGATTTAACCTCAATCAACACCAGGTGATTAGCCATTGTCTCGCCGAGATAAACTCCCGATTAAGAGCGTATCATTTATCCGCCTTCTCATGGAGTTTGGTTTAAACAGTGTCTGTTTTTAGCCTCTCAGTCTCACAGAGGCTGCACTGCCACCCACTGACCAACAGCGGCTCTTACAACATGAATGAATGCCAACTCAGGTCACTGAGCACTGGAAACATTTAAGTTATGTAACTGTTAATTTATGCCTGGACATTTTTAATGAGCCAGCACAGAGAAACGCAAAGCCAAAGTACATTTGCGAGAGTGCAAATGTACAGCGCTCGTGATTGGTTGGCCTATTTCTGTGCACACTTGCATGCATTATATTGACGGAAGCGTGTGCGGTGTCTGTGCTTCGGAGAATTGTATCACCTCGCCACATCAGACTCGTGTGTGTGTATTCTTTCTCGGTGTGCACAGTCATGACCAGAAGGTCAGACGGATGCTGTGAACACAAGCCAGCGTCCCTGGAGGACAGGCCCGCCACACAAGCGGAAAAACACGCTCTTTGCACTCGAGATAAACCGTTGCATCCTTTCACATCTGCGGCCGTTGGAAGCGCCGACCGTCCTCCCCCTCCGCCGAGGATTTTGGCCACAGCTGAGCGACCACCTGGGAATGCATCCGTCATTGTTACGGCCTTTCCGTCCAATGACACCGCACCGTTTTAAATAAATGAAATGGGGCACAGAAAGAAAAATACAGTGCATCATCAAATATTAAGCTCAGCATTACAGATGAGTTTGGAGACAAGGTCATGTTTTATAACCGTCCGGCTGCAGAGCTCTAGTCCTCTCCTCTCTCTGGGAATCTGGGAACACTGCCCATACGCTCCATTAACGCTGGCTGCAGGCTGGGTTTTTTTTTTTTTCTTTCTTTTTTTTTTTTTCAAGAAAAGACAGGAACAGAATCTAAGCACTCATGATACAATGCCAAGATACAGCATGTGTTGCAGTGCCAGCATGTGATACACAGACACTTTGACCAGCAGTACAGCTTGTTGGTTAAAAAAGGAATATAAATAAATGATCTTTCCTAAGAAGGCGAGGGTTCAGTTTGGAAAAGAATGCAAAACATGTTATTTTTTTCATCAAGATCCATTCGTTATTCCCTGATGAAATATATCATATAAATGCAATACAATTCCTGGATCCATCCCTGCACCGAAGGTCAATGGGGTTTATTCCTCCATCCGAGTTTTGTGGAAATCCACTCAGGAGTTCTGTGTAATCCGACTGACAAACCAACATATGAACTATCAAACAGGCACGGGTGAAAACACAGCCACAGCATGTTAAAAGACTATGACTGTCTTAAAAAAAAGAGAGATTAAATGGAAACAAAACAGCAGTATAGAACAGATTAAATCAATTGTTTGATATATGTTAAGTTTAAGTAAGTCTGGAGAAAAGGAGTAAATACTGTGATGTTAGTAGAGCGACAAAGTCCGCAAATGGAGAAGGCTGGGGTCCTTGAACGGGTTAAGTAAGCACTGGACTACCAATGGGTCCTCATATCTTAATGACTTAACAGATTGATTGCTGCTGACTCCCAAAACAACATATACTGTTTCCACAACAACACAAAGAACTACAACACATGATTGTTGGATTGTACTGCACCGTCATGGTTTAACTGTTGCAGACTGATGAGATTTATGCACAAGAAGCTGACGTTAGGTTGAAGCCAACATTATACATAAACATGGTCGTCATCAAATGCTTGCACAAAAGGGCCTATACAGCTTTTTCTGGTGATTATTAGCCGACTCTTACACAGGTAGTGTTTTCCATTTCCTACCAACAGTCAATGCTTGTTCCCTTACCTTTCAATGCAGCAGTCACTTATACAATGTAGACACCCAGCAGTGCTGTCAGATCAGAAAACTGCCTTTTGGCAACAGTGTAACCATTTTGGAAGGTACAGACAGGGTTAACATACTGCTATGATGAATATGAGCCTTATATCATTCTTTTAGCTCAGTTTTTGGTCTCCACTGACTCCTCTGAGGAATATCTTGCTCTTTAGCTGCTAAACGCTCCATTGTGTTTACCAGCTCTCTGTTAACGGTTTCTGTCTGCCGTACAGTGTGTTTTTAGACCCTTTCTGTTTTCAACTTAAAGATGCTTAATCACTCCTTGGAGCTGAGCCTGTGGATGAATAAGTAAGTTTGTCACTTCGAGTGGCTCCTTTCTCTTACACGCAGTCATTTGAGCCATTGTTAATAGAATAATACGTACTACAGCAGCTTTAACGAGTCAAACACTGAACAAAGAGAGACTAATGACACTGACGCACACAAATGGCTCAGTTAGCCTTTGTTTATCAAAAGGCTGAGAAAGTTCTCCTAATGGTAAGCCCAAGATAAGACTTTCACATATAACTAATGACCAATGAGATACTGGAATGTAAAACAGCCATAATAAAACCAGAGCCGAGCTCTTATCTCTTGAGACCGTTACGGCTCATACCGCAGTAACTCAAACATATGTCTGATGTCTGATGACCAAAATAAGGACACATAAGCCTCAAAAGCTGGACTGAAAAGAAAAAAGAAACCTCAGAAGATGCTGACTCTGACTCCTGGCTTTGGTGATGTGGCTCATTAACCACAGTCATCTGTAAAATGTTTTCTCGGGAGCCAGATGTGATTTGATTCTAATAGATCCACATCTCTCTCCACTCCGTCTCTGGCCTGATGGAGAAGTTTCGCGCTGCTTCCAGCAGCAGCCGACATGCCAATTACAGGGTTATTTTTGAAACCTTGCTTAACCATAAAGCTCCCCGAAATAGGTCTTAAATAACATGGTGTCGAATATCAGCAAACCCAGTGGCACTGCACAGATGCAGCCGGTGTCCCAGTCCGCACTGGCACCCCCTTTCGACCCGAGCGAACCAAGTCTGGGCTGGTTCTAGTGCTGGTTCAGAGTTGGTTCAACCTGCAAATCTTTGAGGAGCTGGTTTGCTTTTCCACAGGCATGAGAGCCACCGTACAGTCACATCATTCAGTCCATGTATATGTATCCAATTTCCCAGCATTGCTTGGAACAACTATGGTGGACTACACTGACAAGTGTTGCTCCAAACAAGGTTAGTCCTCAGACCGCCGTTGCTTCGATTTGGCTTTTGTTTATTCTCCCGTGGGTAAGTCAGAGCACAGCTCACTAGCTTTGGGTCTTAAAAACGGTGCTCATAAGCGGTTCTTGGGCACAATAACTTGGCCCCTGTCGTAAGTGGTTCTTTGTTCTAGACCAAGAAAGTTTTGGTGCCACTCTGGAGCCAGTTTTCCTGTTAGGGAATCAGTTCTTTGGCTGTTGAGATGCAAAGAACTGGTTCCAGAGTAGGCACTGCCTTCACACCAGCACCTGAGCGCCTTTGTTGAAAACTTTCCCCATAACACATTTGCTCTTTTGGTTTTTAAGAGTTTGGATCCATGCAGCATTGAGCTCATTGCCTTTGAAACTTTTTAAGGGGTTTAGACTTGATGTCACAACCACATGAGGAGCGAAAAGTAGGTCATCTGGGCCTTTTTTGTCTCATCATCAGACATTTGGTAAACGGGAGGTTTGCTCATAATGACCCGCTTCATTTCCAACAGAGTTAGATTTTCCTCTCAGGGAAGCCAGCTGAGATGGAAAAACGAAGCGGGAGAGAGAAGGCCGCCCTCCTCTCTGGTGAAAAAACGCTTACGGTACACACTCTCCTGCCAGAGTCAACGAAACGGTGGAAAACCCCAAGTTACCAGCGCATGAATCATATCAAGATGGAGAGATAAGCAACATCCCTGTTCGTCTGCACTCTTTTTCCCAAAAATAAGCCACCAGTCGGGCCAACCAAAACCGTCGTCTGTCATTACGTGAAGAAGAAAAACATTACGCCTTGTAACAGTGAAACTACAAAGTGTACAGTTTCACCACTCGAAACCAGATCTGTGTTGCCTGTGGCACGACCTCACACTCATGTCACCACTCTACACTTCCAAGTTTCCTTTTTTAAGGTTGCAAAAGCTTTTTCAATTTGTTTGAAATGCAGGCCGCATAAAACCCATCCATCTATCTGGCACATTCAGCACAAAGTGCAAGGCACGGCAGTTATGTAACACCCAATTTACCTGGAGTGAAGTGGAATTTCATGGCATAAAAAAAAAGTCAAATTGAAAAATAAAAATCCACAGCGGCGGTACTTACTGTGTTTGCCCCAGCAGGCTTCTCAAACATCCTCTTCAGGCTATCAAGTGGGATGTCAAACCTCTCAATCCTCTTAGCAGCCTGCAGGTCGTCTCTGCATGCCGGATCGTCCGACGCCTCTACCTGTGACCCAGAGGGACTGCGAGAAACGAAGCCCGAGGTCGCCAACACTGCGCTCGCCACCTCCTCTCCATTTCCTGATTGAATTTCCATTGTTGCACAGAAACTGAATCCCCCCCAGTCTTTTCCTTCAGGCTGGTGCTTGGAGGGGGAAGTCTATTGTGCGGGGTGAGTCAGGATGGGGTGAGGAAGCGAGGGGAGAGACGGTGGGAGATGGAGATGCTGGAGTTGTTGGGGTTCCTCTCAGTCTGGGAGGCTTTCTGGGCTGTGCAGGCAGAGGCTGGAGGAAAGAGGAGGAGAAAAGGAAAAGTTCACAGGGGGAAGGTTTCTTTTCCTCTCTCCGCTGCCCTGTAATTACTCATACACACACAGAAGCCTATGTAAACTCACATGTGGGCTTAGAGAGGCAAATTGAGATATGAGCTGTGAGAGCAGGCCCAAGGATGACGACAAAGGAAAGCAGAAAAACTGATTAGCTGCCAGAGAAACGAGGAGGAGTTTTACTGTTTTACTGTCTCTTTATGGACAACCCTGATGCTTATACTTGTTGTTTTTTCACATTTATACGCCGTCATTTTCTCTAATTCTATGATTTCTTCTTTTTAAACACAAGGTTGAACTGATGAAACTTTCAGAGCTCTTGTTTCAGGGCTTTATATACAATGGATTTGCAATGGAGAATGTTCATAAACTGTGTGATTGATGGTGACAGCACTTTTTCCCAACAGCCGTCTAAATCCAATATAGTTGCTACGCAAACCAGTGTTGAAGTAATTCAGTTATTGACTACATTATTCTCACCTGTGCTTTACTTGCCCACTTCAATTTTATACTATTCTGTCATCTGCTACGACACAACGCAAAGAAAGTATTTAACTTTTGACTCCACCACATTTGCATGACAACTATACTGGAGAGATTTTACAAACAGCTTTGTTCACACATAGAATTTGAAGAAACACAATAGGTTAAAGCACCAAAGAGGCTCTCTCTCTCTCTCTCTCTCTCTCTATATATATATATATACTTCTTTTGAATAAACTCTGTAAACTTAATGTTCCACTAGCGACCTAGCTTAACCAATTAGCTAAACTGATAAATGATAGATGTGTGATGCTAACTGTTAGCTTACCAGCAGCAGCACACTATCATCTAAATGCTGCGTTGAGCTTGATGGTGTCAAAATACCTCAGACAGCTTGCTATTAATCTCTCGTTTTATATTCCTGCACATTAAATATTTCTTTCTGTATAACCACACAGGAGGAAGTATACATCTACTCATAGATGGAAGGCCAGCAAGCGTTACAGCTCAGCCAAGGACAACGCCCACTGGATTAGGTAAGGTTTGGTAGAGAGACAAGTTCAGACATGTAGCTGCACACTTCAAGGTCTGTGGATTATCTTGAGGAACCACGTCATGATTTCAGGTAATAGGCAAAATTAGGTTTTTGATGCTTTAAGTATCAAAAGCTGATTATTTTCAAGGAAAGGCGGCCTACAGCCGATAGTTCAAAACAATCGGTATGGATAAAAAGCCCTACAAGTAAAAGGGGAAATATGTTTTCTCTATTTGGGGGGTGAAATGTCCCTTTAAAGTACCTTGGGCAACACAGCATAGGCTTCTAAAAATGAAATATTCTCTTATTCCATATCAGTGTGTTATGCTAATTTATGTGTTTTTCACCTTCGTTTAATGTGGCAAATTTAATTTGTGGCGGATGATAGGATTACCATTTCAATGGTTTTTCTACATATTGGATTTAAATAAGGAGAGGAGAACAGTTTTACACAGCATTACAGAGTGTGGAGAAAACTGAAGAAGTAAAGCCAGCATCAAAAAATACTAATGCTGGCAATAATCAAATGTGCCCCGCTTTTTAATCCACCGGTCATGAGGGAACCTCTGCCGGCTTTCAGGAAACAGATTAACAGCTTTTTTTGCCTCACCCATCCTGCCTTTTAACACCAGGTCTGGGGCGGGGAGCAGAGCTCATTATTCCTGAACAAATCAAGGAAGGCACACAACAACTAACCCTGCTGGCCTGCCCCGCAGCCACGATGTTGCGTGTATTGTTAATTTTTCACCAGCCACACCAGCACATCCTGGGAAGTGTTTTCCTCCACGCCGACCTGGCATGAAAAGGGAAATGAACGCGTTATCTCTCTGCTTCCTCTGTGGCTCACATTCCAGCTGCTTTTCCCCTCATCCTGTCATGTTTATGAAAAATAAAAGTCTGATTCTCATATTGGATCGTTTCAACATGGAGGGAGTCAACATTTTTACCCTGTAACACTGGCATTGGGATGACAGAGAGGAGGTCAGCTGATGGATGGGAGAGTGAGAGGGCCTGACAGAGGGAGCCGTGAGAGATTGACAGCTTAGTTACAGGATCAGGTAGAAACAAAGGCAGGAGGGGAGTTACAAGACTGAAACGGTCAGTCAGAGCCACAATAGAGGCTTTAATACAGAGCGAGGGGGGAGGAGAAAGGGGAGAGGCAATCCAGATAATCCAATCTTAATGAATGAACGGTCATGATATATGCATCTGATAGTACTTCGGAGGACACACTATCACTCCGTTTATACCAGCGGCGGATGCATTATTCAGAGAGGGCCAGAGGTATGTGTGTCACTTTCAGCTGGATCCTGTGTCCGCCGAGGACGCTCGGCTTACAGTGCCGACTCGCACATACGAGGAGGACTAAAAGACACAAATGCACTTTCATGTCACATCACTGGAAAAAGTCAAGGGTGAGAGACGATAGGACGCCAAGGATATGTTCTGAACTAATGGCGTCATTGGCGGATTCGGGATGTTTGAGGGGCAGGGGTGGAAAAGTAAGAAGAGGCACCAGAGAACAGGAAGTAGTGATATAGTTATAGCAAACTGGTTGGGCATCCTAAACAGCACTTCATCACCCTTTGTGTTTTGGGAGGGCAACTTAGAGGGGACTGCATCATGTTTTCTCCAATGGAGAGGCACTTTGGAGGGCTATTTATCATGTATTATCTACTTTACGTCTCAGGGTCTTTTTTGGACATGGGTTCCACCAGTAATGATTTCCCATGCTATACTCACACACACGTTCTGTTTCAAGTGGAGCGGAAATCAGTGTGAGAGCAAACATAATGCCCCCCTTAAAACACAAGGCTCTCGAGCAGCTTTTCTTTAATACAACGTGACAATATTTCAGCCCTTGTGGGGGCTTCAGAGAGACTTTCTGGTGAAGATTCGCCAGGGTAAAAAAAAACTGTCTGCTTCTATTAAATAAAATATGTCGCAGGTCCTGTGTTTGCGCTCACGGCCACTGGCTTGAGACGGCTTTATTTTGAGGACACGCTGAAATATGATCCCTCTGATAAGATACGAAGAAGTAACAGTTTATTTTGTCTCTGAAAGAAGTATGCATAAACCATTATAAGATGCTGTCAGGAAGAAAAAGAAAAACAACCCTTAACATGGTATCTACTTACAGTGCAGAGCCAAAAGGTCCCTCTGGTTCCCAAGACAAAGTCTGGAAATGCAGAAAACATAAACATCTCACAGAACTGACATGGATTCGACTAGAAAAGCTGTTCAACACATCAGCCAGGAAAATCTGTCACAGCTCACCACACTTTTCATTTCTGTTGGGCTGTTGATATAATAGGGAATGTCAGAAGTTATTATCTGATTCCAACACTCCCTTTCAGCCAAAGATGACATTTAGGCTTCAGGAAGTTTAGCTCTTCTTAGTAGATCTTTATACTCACAAAATAAGAAGTTGAGCTATCAACCAAAACTGCATTCCTTATACTTCTAATCTTCATGAAACCTACTTTCAAATGCAATAGGCAGCTGTTTCAAGCTCCGATAGATACTGCCTGCACAGCACCAAAAGATAGACAGACAAAGTTAGCTACTAGCTGCTGAACATGGTGGAGCATTTAGCAAAATGTACCCCCAATTTATTTCTCCCAGGTTTTTGTTTTTTTTTCAAAACAAGTTAAACATTGGACTTTTTTGGGTGACCAGTTGCTATTTTCGTCCGCTGAATGTGAAAAGAGACAACTGCTAACATGTAAGCCTTGGCGTTAAATGTTAGAGTGGTTGGACTACAATATTAACAATATTAACCACAAGTTAACTCTCTATTTTATGCTCTCTGGCGTTTTGCTTCTACAGCCTTGCTTGTTCTTTTATGACTTGAAACGTTATCTTATGTCTGCTACATTTAGCTAACATGAGCAAACTTCAAATGGATGTAACAATTTTAGTTGAAAATATTAAAAAACTAAAATAATCAACAAAATGTGAATAAATAGCACTTTTTGGCAATATGACGTCTATGTTTTGTGTTGCAGATACATCTCCTAAAGTAAACATGCTAACCAGCGAGCCCCAAACTGTCCTGGTCCAAAGATCCTGTGCTCGCGGTGGAAACACTGGCACTCCCCGAACTGCTAGCTGCACGGCTTGCTGAGCTAACTAGCTCAGGGCAGCTCCGGCGATATGCTACCCTCTATTTGTTTTGAGTATAATTTGACAGGTGGTTTTACGTATTGCACCTTTTTAAAGTGTCTTCATTGGTGGTTTTCTGTCAGTCTACCCTGAATACATTTGATTTGGGCGCTTATGCCATACTGACACAGGGAGGCTTGAGAAACAAAGTCGACCAGCTACACACTTGTGAGACTCATCGAAAGATCTTAACAGAATGTAAACAGAAGAAAATAAGAGCCGTAAATTGAACGAGGCGAGGTGGGCTGAGGATATATGATTATGCCAGAAAGGCAAATTGCAACTGCTCATAATAAACTTTCGAAGATTGTCTGTGGGGAGATTTTTCATTTAAGATGAGATAATAAGATGAACCTTCATTGATCCTCCCCTGAAAGATTAGGTTACTGAAGCATCAAACTAATGAGGGAAAGACAAGACAAATAGAGTAATATATAAAACCCCAACAAAAAATCATTAACCATTAAAATGCTGAGCAATGAGACACTTAAACACAATGTTAACGATCAGAGGGTGCTGCTTATCAGTGGTTTTGTCAATCGTTTCGTAGGAATTCACATCAGTCTAAAGTAGGCCCTGTGTGTGGAAATAAAGAGCAATAATCCTGCAAGCAGCCAACCAACAAAAATGTTTTTGAATGTTCCTTCTTTTTTGGAAATATTTTTCACTGGCTCTCTGGTGTACTGAGACGGAAAGCAAAACATGCATCTGAAATGGATATTGAGCTCTGGAGGCCGGACAGAGATGGATGACCTCATTCATTCAGCTAAATCTAAATTGAGGCCGGTTTGCAGTTCAGTTTATCCATTTAAAAAGGTGCACCTGAAACTAGCTCCCCCAAGACTGCTGCTGCGTACGTATGGGAAATCTAAAGTTAGGAAAGTTAGATTATGTGAGTAATTGCTGAATATGTAGCTTTTGGAGCTTAAAAGATGAATATCAGGAGATACCATCTGGCAGATGGTCTTAAAAGTTTGATTTACTTTGAAAAAGTCAGGAAACCAATTACCTCAGCAGTACTATGTAATGCAGACAAGGTAAAATGTTTGAACAACTTAAAGATATTATTCTACTTTGGTGATTTTGAGGTAAGCTGTTTCCTTGATTCAAAGTTAAAACGCTTGTCGTATTTGACATTGTAGTCCTATTTAACACAACATTTACTGCATTCACCTCATAAACATGAATATTTACCTGTTTTTATGTAAGGCTTCAGAAAATTGCAATGGGCATTTTTGAATATCCTGAATTTGACACGCTGTACATTTTAAAAGTTGACTTTTGTTAAAAAAAGTCATAAAACCTAATAACCTCAGAACTACCAAGTTACGTAGATTATTAAATTTAAATCGTACAAGTTAAAAAGTTCTAACAACGTAAATTTGATAGACTACTTAACTTGGTAAAGTCACTTTGTCAGATCTGATTTATCAATTAATCCAGAAAATAACCTGGACAATAAATGTTAGTTGCAGCCTCATGTAAACACTAATGGGCCGAGAATAGACCCCTGTGGCACATCACTACTTATAGCAACAGGGATTGTGTTTAATCAAACCGTATTGCTTTCAATGATGGCGTGATAATCTAATAAACCGATCAGTTAGTCCAGTGCTGAACATTTATCTACACAACAAATATCACAGTAGATTGATCATAGTTCACCAACTCCAGAACAAATGACCTCTACTCCAGACAGGATTTACCGTTGTGTACTACCCGCTACACACACACTGTGATACTTCCTGCTCACTTTCTAGGCACGGGTAGACACAGCAGTCAATAAGGATCAGGTGACGGCCACTCAACTCCAGTTACTGAGGTTTTACTTCCTTCCTCACCTTCAATATAAGGCAGCAGGTCATCTGATAGGGCCACAGGATAGTCGTGCAGAGTAGTAACAGTCTGATCCACCACTAGTGACAACAGAGGTTTGCAGACACAGGAGTCTTTTAAGGTGAAGCCGAGATATGCATGGAAATAAAATACAGTTTTTTTGTTAATAGCAGTGTTGTAAAGAGTGCTCAAATCATACTTGAATAAGTACAGATATCATGTTTAAATATTACGTTGGTAAAAGGGAAAGTCACCTATACAAAACGTTCTTGAGTAAAAGTCCTAAAGTATATGATATTAAATTTATCAAAGCATCAATAGTAAAAGAAAATTATACATCTATTTGGCACTGATGCAGCATGTAATCTGCAAAGTAACTAGTAACTAAAGTAGTAATTTCCTCAAGTACTGTGCAGGTTCAAATTCAAGTTGCTTTATGTTCCATTTGTGGTATTTTTACTCCACTACATCGCAGGGATAAATATTATACTTTTTACTCCACTACATTTGTTTGGCAGCTTTAGTTACTAGTTACTTTTCAGATTACCTTCCTGCTCAGTGGGAACCACCTATAAAAATCTTAAAGTAGCTGATGTGAAATTTATTTAAATATCAATGTTAAAGTAAATGACAAATATATTTGTATGTGTGCATATACTGTAAACTATGAGTCAACTGAATGTCATGTTTATCTGAATATCTGTTGAGAAAAATAAATGTATTTAAAAAAGTTCTACCGTGGCTCTGATACAGGATGTAATCTGCAAAGTAACTAGTAACTAAAGTGATCAAATAAATGAATTGAAGCAAAAAGTACAATAGTTGCCTGCAAACTGTAGTGGAGTGGAAGTATAAGGCAGCAGAAAACGGAAATACAAAAGTGTAATTAAGTGCACTACTCAAGTAAATGTACTTGCACTTGTTAGATTCCATTACTGGTTAACAGCTCTCTGCGGTGAGGGAGCTCCTAACAACAATATCTCAGTAAACTCAGGTTATGCGGCTGTGTGCAGCGATTTGGAGCTCGGAGAAGGTATTAAATCTTGATGTCTTCGGGGTGGAAAGCAGCAGTGGAAGCTCTGAGATCATCTCGGGCTGTGTAGTTGGCTTGTCTGACTCGGGGCCTCGCCTGCAGTGTTCTTTAAACAGACCAGACAGACGGGGATGCCATCTGCTCTGCCGACCGGGGTCGCAGCCACCCTCCTCCTCCTCTTCCTCCTCCTTCAGAGGAGGGGAAAAAAATGACTGTCCCCTCTTCTCCACATTCATCACAGCTGGCCACAGCACCGTACGCTGGATTAAAGGCAGCAATAAAAACACAGTCCAAGATGAGAGGAAAAGGCAGAGCCTGAGGAGAACTTGCAGGTAGGTGTTTCAGTGCGGCAGTAGGTTTGACATGCTTGTAAAATCTCATTACTTTGTGGGTTTTATAGAGAAAATATCCAATTCAGCCTAACGAGAAAGCCATGCAGACACAGCAGGGTTACATGAGGTTACCAGAGCAAGTTGCGGGGAAGCAAAACAAACCAAAATCCACACACTGCACACAGTAAAATGAATAATTGATACTCCTTCAAATAAAATATATTCAATGTGGCTGTAATGGGAGTCATTTGCACTGGAAGGGCCCTCAGGTTCTCCTGCTTTTTTTCCCCACCAGCACATGCCTGTAATCTGTTCTGAATGCCGAGTCTGCCCTCTGGTGTTCAATCCTCGGAAACACAACAAAAAGTTTATCAAAGTAGAGGTGACGTCATTCTCTCAGAAAAACCTAAATTCATGTCAGTTTTTGTTGAAGAAATGATGGAAGCGTCTTAAAAACATTTAAAAACATTCCACGGAAACTCCAAAATGTTGAAAAGGCTGTCGAAAGATGAAACTGACTTTGTATCTAAACCGCCTGCTACCTGTTAATTAGTTTGATTATTTAGAGATTTTCATTTAATTAATCGAATCAGGATGTTGTTAAGTGATAATGGATAGAGATTTAATCAAGTTTTAATCAAGTTGTTGTTCACGTCAACAATTATCAAGGCATTTTGGACTGACAGCAGCACATTATTGTTGGTAACAAAGAAATTAGGAGTTAATTGGCTTTAGTGTTGGACGCTGTTATTTGATGGAGAAATCAATGTCCTGCTACTTTTAACCATTTAAGGAGGATCTGATTTACTGCTGCGACACCTGTGGATGCAGTTGTACGTAAAAGTCAGCCAGCATGAACAATATGAGGGCCCCGAAACTGAACTCGCTTCATTTAATTTAGCCATCATTAAAATTAAAGATATAATATGGAACATTTAGTAAAAGAAGGAAGCTGGCGATCATGAGAAAGTCACGTGATTAAAACTTAGACGCAGTTCATCTGAGTGTCGTTGTGACAGCGCAAGAAGTAGTGAACTGTAACCGCCGAGCTAACAAGCTAGTCAGTGTAGAATACACGAGTTCTAGTTATTCCCAGTGATCGTCACATGCTCTTCAAGCTAGCTAGCTTCCTAACTGTTAATTAGCGTCATTCATTTAGGAGACAAGTTGTTTCTTGTCAAGCAAGTTATAAAACTAGATCAGAGGATGTTCAATACATGTGGAAAGTGCAGCGCAGCTAATGAGCTACAACAGCTTCCTGCATTTTGGACCCTGACGCTTCGTCCTCTCAGGGGTTTGCTGTTGGTCAGCAGCTGAAATGTGTGTGTCTTAGCTCAGTCAACCAAACCTTGGTGATCCCTCGAGCTACCACTTTAGACCTGGATAAAGAGCCACCGCTCAGCCCTGTTTCCAATTTTGCCCAGTGGCCACCCGTGGTATTGCAGGTAAAAAAATCCGACTGATAGTCCACATTATAAAAGTTACATTTGTAAAACTACTGACAGGACACCTCGATCCAAAAACAAGGAAACACATACAGTACATATTTTACCAAGGTGCAAAAGCCATATTTCATCAAGCAATCCCTGATAGCAAATATACATTGCTTCCCAGATTTGCTCAGATATGATTCTCTCGTTTAAAATTTGCATTCTTAGAAATTCACTACACTGAACACAACAAAGACAAAATATGTGTCATTCCATCCCACAGATATCCCCCAAACAGTTTTGTACCGCTTTGTTTGCTTTCACACCCAGCTTTGAGTCAAAATGCTCCCAACAGGAGGACGAATGAATCATTGATGTGTTAATCACAGCAGAACGGAATAAGACCAGTGGAAACATCTAAGCGAGACGCACAGGTGGGAACATACACCTGCCAAGTAAGTCGTCTGATTCGTGTTGGCGGAAGAATAAGCTGAGTCTTACATGTGTACAGTTCAGACAAAGTGACATTTATGACTCCCAGGAAGAAGATGCTGCACGTTGGGCATCACACAAACCTCTATTTTTGTGTAACATGTTTCAAAAATGGAAATACGACAAATGGATTATATAAAAATGACGTAATTCACACCATTTATTTGCTCCCCTGAGGTAAAGAAACTCCCTCGCCCCATCCTTTTCTCTCTCTCCACGTCTTCTCCCACACACACACACACACACGCACACTCACACACACACACACACACACACACACACACACACACACACACACACACACACACACACACGTACAGGTCTGCGGGTCACGGAGCAGCGAGACAGCTGAGCCATTTATCAGGATCCCTGGGGAAACAATTACACCCCACCAGGCAGCAGAGCCAGGACAGGGGCTGGGAATTAATGATGGGCTTATGACTCAAGTTGAGGCAAAGCTTGCAGCAGGAGGGATGGTGTCGCTGACCAACAACCCCTCCCCGCTGCTGCTCACTGACACGGCGGTTAATCACTTCATTTCAGTCTCTTGCGAAACAATCAGCATGGTATTCCGGTAGCAAATGTATTCAAAGGCATAGAATAAACTATGTATAACTTCCTAGAGGGCTAATGGGCATGTTCTTGTGGCTAACAGGGGATGAAAACGTAATGAGACACAAACATCTCTATGGGAACATTATTGCCAATTAATAATGACAGCTTAGAGTGGGTGTTGATATTGAATACTTGAAAATCAGTGTTGAAATCAGCATAATGTCACTTTACAAAGTTGGTGAGGCTAACGTGTTAGCAAGCAGTTATCTGTTTACACACATCCAGAGGCTAAAGACTAACATTAGCATTCATTTGGAGTCAAAGTCTCCTTTTAATCTTGTTTCTGGTCTCCAGCCACCCTTGAGAGAAAACATTTGGCTCGTCAGCAGCTAAATGTTCCACTATGCTCGCTTGCTAGCTGCCAACTCTCTGTGTGGACCATTTGGTGCAAGACAGTTAGTTTACTGCGGGTTTATCAGAGCTTTTCTCTGGAAACAGTCGCCTGTTGTGTGTGGAAATGATGCTGATTTGAGTTGCAACAGTGTACAATTGACTGTACATCAAAGAAGCCAGGCATGTTGACCACCCCCTGGTGGCTGCTTGCAGTATAGCACATAAGCCCTGCCCCAAGATGTTATCGGGGGGACCAAACTAAAAAACTGAAGTACATGTTAAAATTTTTCTTTTACAAAGATAGTTTCTGTCTTTTTAGATAGTTCTTATCTTGCTGATGTGAGTTGAAGGGTTCATGTTTCTAAAGTTAAGTTACTTGACACTGTATAAAGGCAGTGAGACGTCATTAGTCCAATGCCTGATGAGTACTGTGCGGAAAGCGGCCCCAAATTATCACCAACGCAAAATGGCGGCTTCCCAAGATGCATATACATTTATAATTTGGCTTCATTTTCGTACAGTGGGAGGAAGCGGAGGTGCGTGGTCTGTCTTTATATACTGTCGATAGAATGAACTAAAACAGTAGAGCCAGAAAACTAAAGGAAAAGAAATTGTGCAGGTAAAGAATAAGTTTAAAGAACCTGTACTCCATTTTAGAAAAATATTTTAGCACTCTTTACGCCACAACATTTAACACTCAGCTATATCTACATGTATTTTGCAGTTGAAGACGTATATATCATATGTATCTCAGTCTGGTGTACGTAGTTGGTTTGTAGTTATCATTTTGCTTGGTCTATTTGATGCTTGATGCTGCTTAATTGTTAATCATAATAAAACACTTCATTATATTGTTCTGTTAATAACTCTGCAGTATTTTCTTTCCCTGTGGTTTGTGGTTGAGACATGCAAAATATTATCTTATGTGTGTCTGACATAAAAGTATGATTATCAAATGTATATCCTTAAAATGAAATATTTTCCTTCTTCACTTCTTTCCTCACAGAAAAATCAATAAATGCTGGACACAAGATGTCTCCTCCTTCACTTTAACGTCCATTATAAGTGTGTGTGTGCAAGCTACTTGTGTATGTTCTATCGTGGACCAGGATTGGCTTCCAAACTATTTGTGATGTCACAAATGCTGCTCATAGCCCCGCCTCTTAAAATCAAATTGTCAGTGAGCACAGAGAAACTCACACTGAACTAACACTTCATTAATGTGAAAACACGCTTCCAGTGTCAAACTCTGCATGGACGTCATTACCCACAGTGACGCTCCACTGTATGAACAAGTGAAGTATTATTTATAACTGGAGGGGGGCTTTAAGCATCAGTGGGCTTGAAATTAGGAACACACTTAAATAATGTCACCTCAAACGCACAAATGTTGTTGGAAAGTTGTCGTCGTGCAGCAGATGGTCAGCAAGGTCACTGTGTACTTATTTAAAAGCTATCTATGACATGCTGCAGGTCCCTTTAAAGGAGCATTACAACATAATTACAGTGATACAGCTGTCTCGTACTATTTAGGTATTTTCTCCTGCTGACATGAAACACAAGAACAGTGATATTAGTATGTGTTGTTCATTATTTATTGCAGGATCCTGTCCTTATAGCTCTAACTACATTCACACGTACAGATGGTCGCCGTGTCCTCTGGTGACCTTAAGAGCCACATCAGCAGCACAGACAGGATGTAAACAGGACAGAGCCTCCCATTATAGAGCACGGCCATTAGGGTGATATTCATACGTCACGTATTTCATCTGAAAATAATAAAAGACACTCGGTGTGTGTCGTAAAAAAGGGAATGACAGAGTTATTTTAATGTCTGGTTTTTCTCAATCGTACCTTTTGTTCACACACACACACACACACATACACCATGTTCTCTCCTCTTGCTATGGAAAAAAAAAAAAAAACCTCTCCCAGCTTTCCCCCTCATGCTTCAGCGTTAGGAGCTGCAGCCACATCCCAGCCCCCACCTCCCCACAAACCCCCTCTAGCTGCTTCCTCCTCCGACTCAAACTCCCTCCCTCCCTCCCTCTCGTGGAGCGTTGCCATGGAAGCTGATTGGAAGGATCACTCCGTCTCTCCCGCACGTTGCCACTCCATCTTTGCCAGGAGGAAACAAGGCGATTCAGAGCGGAGCACACAAAACCAAAAAGAAAAAAAATAAAACCCAAAAAATAACAGCTACTGACTGTAATCACAAAACTGATTATTCTCTCAAAATCAAGTAGATTTTTTTTTCTTTTTTTAAAAAAAAGCAGCAACTTTTCATCTCGCTCATTCAGTTTTTCCACCGATCATCACACACATGTGCAGGAACAAAAAAAAAAAAAAGATCTATCTTGTCGTGTCTGTTTTAGAGCATTTGCCCCTATGCAGAAGTTTCATCCTGCATCCGTCCAAAGGGCGGCCAGACAGAACACAAGCTCCACCACTTTTTAATTAGCCTTTAAACTAACAGTGGAGGCTCCTCGCCGCAAAGAGAAACAGCTCTTCATTCCTTATTTAGAATCATTATACCAAATATGATCACAATATAGTGACTAGGTTGATCAGCGCCATTTATTTAGGAGTAATATCAACCACAAATTAACTTTGTATTCAATTTCGAGCAGGTCGCAGAGCTTCTTGTGAGTCTCTATTTTTTTTTTCCCCGACTTCCTCTGTGCTGCATTGGAAAAAAACAAAAAAATGTCTGAGGGATGAAGCCAAATCACACACACACACGCACGCGCACACACACACATGCACACACACACATGCGCACACACACACACACACACACACACACACACACACACACACACACACACACACACCGTCTCTCTCTATATTCCATACAAGTCAAGGTTGAGTCTCTCGGCAGCTTTTTGCAGAAATTTTTCAGCCAAGCACACGACTATAATGGGGAGACACTGTAGGACGTTCAGGGTCTGGCATTGCTATAGAAACGATGTTTAGGAGTCTGTGCGTGGGGGTTGGGTGGTTCATCACATCTTTTATCTTTTCAGGAAATGTCTCTATATTTCTATACCGTGACGTTTTCTATATTCATCCTCCAAACCCTGCGGTAATTGCCGTTCAGAATTTACGCGGCAGACCGAGACAAGCACTGGTGTGAATGAGAAACAATAAGTGACGTGGCTGTGTTGCATTTAGCTGCTTCAGTTTTCAAGGTGCCGTCACATACTCATGGTTTACTGGGACCCCTCATTATAACAGAGCACATCCATTGTTACTGTCATCCTGCTTTTCCCTCTATGACGAGTCAAAATGAGCTGCGAAAGAAGCCAAGAAGCTGCACATTTACATTCAGCATTATTAGCATTAGCGCTAAATTCCCTAAATGCAGGTTCCTCTAACCTTTAGACCACCACTGCCCTGATGTTTACTACTATGTTCACCAACTTAGTTTCTATTCACATATTACAATTAGCACTAAATGTACTGTTAACGGGTCACCTAATTTATTTTTACCATTCTTGAGCTAAGATGTCTTTGTACACTAGTCTTTGCATGACACTAGAACGTAATGTATAGATGTCAAGAATATAGAAAATGGGGAATTTGGGGGAAAAAAGGGTTTTAAATGCTCTGAAATATGTATGGAGTTTGGTTTTACAACATTTCCCACACAGCAGACCTAAGCCATTTAATTCGGTCGGAAAAACAGCACGAGTTAATGAATTTTTTGCTCATCTGGCTCCCGTTGAAGGATGTTAATGTTAATCAAATCACCTGAAAACAGCTTTTTTTTTTCCTAATCTCGTCACTTGCATGTTTCAGTCCACCTCAAAATTGCCTGAGACGTTTAATCTGAAAGTAACGTTACATTTCTTCACCAAATCAGACCAAGAAAACAATGAATTTCTTTTCTACAGGCGGCACTTTGTAGTCTGTGCATACAAAAGGTTATTAAGTACAAACGTGTATATCTACAACTGCATTCCTCAGCGGACTCAAACTGAAAGGAGGACAAAACACAGACAATCAAACACAAGTGACCAATGACAAATAAAAAGAGACAGACATTGCCAACGAGCAATATTGAGCTACGGAAATTAAATAACCTGCTGTTTCATGAATCACCACCGAGGCAGACAACACAGAGATGTATACACAATACAAACAGCCGCAAATACACACATTAAAGCAAAGAGATGCTCAGTTTTTACACACACATACACACGTCGTGCGCACACTAATACACACAGCGCTACGTTGCCTGGCAACGCTGACTCTGTACAGGGATGTACAATAATCAGCGAGTGTGTTGTTGTGCTCACCTGTCTGAGCGACGTTCGGTGGGCTTTGCTCGCCACAAAGTCTTCCACTATGTGCTCCAGGTTCAGCTGCTCTGCTTATTTCTTTAATTAAAGCTTAATATAACTAATCCACCCTGCCTCTCCGTCCCACTGCCCTCCTCACCCCCCCTGGGCCCAGCGAGGTCCCGCCGTCGCAGCTGTGACGGAGGTTGTTGTCAGAAACAGCAGAGAGGCTTCACGCACCTCACAAATGAACACAGGAGTCACTGCTTGAGGATGAGGATGAGGATTTTAGCATTTAGCGTGTGAGCTGAACCCAACATGCACCTGTTGGTCAGGCGACATGGTGACTGTGTTTGATCTGGGTCACTTTGTGTGCCCGCTGTGGGATGCATTACCTCAGTGTTAAATTAATGTCGATACAAGTTTGTTTGAATTGTTTTTTTTAGCTATTCCTTGGTACATTAATGCTAACTGTGTGATGCTGCAATTCTTTATCATATTGCACTGTGGTACTGTTCACAACACGCCCCGCACAGGTCAGACCGCACTCACACCACACAGTATGTCCTCTGCCACCAGATTAAGATAGTACCACCTGCTTTTAAACGCACAGGAGGCAAACAGTGCGAGGCTGGCTGCCAGTCATTAAAAATACTTATTCAAGTAGAATACTTAGGGTTGTATTTATCCATTTTCATCCGTTTGGAGTGACTAAATTCGCTAATGCACCATAAAGCTACTGCACACATATTTTTAAACATCATTTAAAGGTCAAATAAAGATAATCTTAAATTCTAATTGATTATTTACAAAACTAGACAGATTGCGACTGGAAGTTTTGTGGCTGAAATCAATAATAAAATTGATGAATAGTGATTTATAACAGTGAGTTAGCCCTGAAGTGGAAACTACATTTTTGGTCGAAATTTTGTTAATTAGAAGTTTTTGAAGTCTCGACTTCTGAAGCAAGAGACCTTTGTTTTAAGTGAAGCTGCCCGTCGTCAGCTCGCTTTAGCTAAACAAAATGTACGCCAGCCTAGCAAGTCCAGACGGGACGGAGAATGAAAATGCAACCAAACTCCTGCTGATGTTAACGTTAGTCAGCGTTAGCCGAGCTGAGCAGCAAGAACAGCCAGCCTAGCCTTCGATTCTTGTGGGATTTATAGGAATTAGTGAGGTACGCTACTTCAAAATCATATGTGTAACTGTAAATTGATATATCATATTGATTTGAATGACATTTTTGTATATTCAGCTTATATTCTGAGTTACAAACAAACAGACATGGTTTATTTTGCTAAGCGAAAACGGGCAAGAAAGCTAAAAGGATGAATATTGTTGGAAAAAAGTTAATGTTGATGTTGTTATGATGTATCTGTAACATAATTAGCCTAAAAAATGCATATAATGTAGGATCAATCTTTCTATGTGTTATTTCGCTTCGTTTGCAGGCCCTTTTATCTCAACTTCCTGTAGTTGGTAGCACACAATGGCCAACAATAGATGCTGTTGTATATGCATCATTCTCCCCTGGATGAATGTGACGGACCCGTACAACACTCTATATTATTCTGCATAAAACCACAGTGAGAATGATTGATTCCTGAGTTATTGTCTCCGCTTCCTCTCGTGTTGTCCCTCTGATCTATTTGTCTGCGCCGTCAATTTAAATTTCAAATCAGCTTTACGGAGACAAAACAAGAAGGAAACGCCACAAAGCAACAACAAAAAAAGCTCATTACATTTGCATTATAAATGCTCTGGAAAGTATAAATGTGAGGAATAAAAAAAAAAATATCGCAGGAAACTCATTTGTCTTGGAATACCGCTCAAGTATGAAATAATTCTCTGTGAGACTGTAAAAAAGAGATATTCCACATAGCAGAATCTACACTTTCCACCCCCACCCCATCACATCCTCCACCACATCCACTACCACCCCCCCTTTTTTTTCCTCTGTGATCTCGAAGGGGCTTGCTTCACCTCAGTCAAGCTCCAGCGCTCCAGCCGGCAGCAGCATCGAGCTAACAAGTCTTTGTGAGGAGAGAGAGAGAGAGAGAGAGAGAAAGAGGGAGGGAGAGAGGAAGGTGGGGGGGGGGTGCAGAGCTGGAGAGAATCAGACAGTGAGGGAGAGTTGACAGTGTGAGCAGAGGATGAGGGTGCAGAGGGAGAGCGCATAAGATAGTGACAGAGGCAGAGGTGCTCAGTGCTGCACAATAGTGCCAGAGGCTGCTGGAGAGAGAGCGGGCGAGCAGGGGAGCGAGCGAGCGAGCGAGAGAGCGAGAGAGAGAGAGAAAGAGAGAGAGAGAGAAAGCAGGCATCATGGCAGCTCTCACTGCATCATCACGACACATGGGGATGTTTGGCCGCTGCTGGTGAGCACTGTGTGATGCAGAGGAGCGAGCCGAGGACTTCCTGGAAACCAAAAGGCGAGCCGAGGAAACAGGTCAGTGGCGGCCAGAGAGCCTCGCGCAGAGAGAGAGAGCCCCCCTTTGTGCATGCAAGCGGCCACACTGAGAGGGTTTTTAATCACGTCACCGGATGATGCTGATTTACATTTGTCAATAAGAATTCCCTTGTTAGAGCCTTGGTGGACATGCAAAAGGGGAGTGGGAGGTTTGCGCATGCATGCAGACACGTGAGCTGGCTAGTGTGTGTGTGTGTGTGTGTGCCTGTGTGTGGAGTGTGTGTGTGTTCCAAATGGCACCGGTTAACAGAGCTCGAGCAGGGACGTTTAGGTTAAAGAGGCAACAGGAAACCCTCCTGGATCCAAATAAAACTGCAACACCTTCTGTGACATCACATACATAGAGAGATGTTACGTAGGATGATGTGTTCAGGGTACCTACTGCTGAAGATCTTTATGCTTTTACAGATTATTCCAGAAAAGCGGTAAGTATATGTAGGTGAATATCAGGGAGGCTGGCGGTAGAGGAGAGAGAAGGAGGGTAAGAAATCAAAATGAAAATGAAGATAAGAAGATAATTGTGCTGCAGTAGGTACTAAGAGAAGGGAGACAAAGCCTGAGAGAGAGGAAAAAGCTCAGGCCGGCACTCAGCTCTGCTGCATATGATGTAATCCTCCACCAGTCCAAGCAGTCAGCTCAACAGTTTTATAAATTTGAAATTTAAGGGTGCACTATTTAGTTTCAGGGAGAACATTTTAAATCAGAAGGGAAAAAATCTTTATCAAGCATAAACAAACTAAATCAACAAACTGACCTAATGACAACACAACTTGATACTGTTTTTCTTTGTTTATATGTGGCGGACCCTGCCACTTTTCTAGTTTCAAACAGAAATATTTATTTTTTCCATAACTAAACAAACAAGCTGTTTTCAGAAGAAAATAACAGAACATAACAGAGTTTGTATGATTACCTCATTAATTCGCAGTTTGAATTTCTTCTCCAAAACTACATAGTGCCCCTTTAAGAATCATATTCATATTCACGAATCAGTATTGGTTTGTATCAAATTATTTAAGTGACAAGAAGGGTTTACAGGTTCTCTGTGGAGCGTCTGTGTTGTGCTGGAATCTGATCGTTAGTTTACGTTAGCGGACCGTGCATATAGTCACATCCCATCCAGAATGGCAGCTGACCTGAGGATGGCCACCTGTCAAAGTCCTACTCCAAGCAAATAAGGAGCAGCATATCACCAAAGTAACTGTTAACTGCCTGTCACCATCTGGCATTAGCTCGTTAGCTCAGTTAGCCTTGCAGCTAGCAGTTCAGACTGGGAGCTCGAGGACGAGATGTGTGTTGTTATCTACAGTCTATCAACCTTTAAAGTTTACAGACCAAACATGCTAACAAGTCGCTCTCTTTTAACTCTGTTTTTGTTCTCCACCATCTCACCTTTCTATAAAACCTATAAATTAGATTGGCCAATAATAGATTTGTGGTCTGTCATTAACTTTACCCATGTCCTTTGTGCAGGTACGACCTGTGGGAGGAGCCACACGATGAGCGGGATCCTGAAAAGGAAGCTTGAGGAGGGCCCGTCCCCTTACCTGTCCCTGCAGGGCTCCGATGATGACGAGGTTTCCTGCAGCGACAGCGGCAACAGCAGTGATAGTCTCAACCATCCGGTCCCCTCTGGACTGCTGGACTGTAAGATCACATAACCACACTGCTTTTGCACAATATGGAGCACCGAAAAGACTAGAGGTCACATGTAAACAGCATTTCTGTAGTGTCATTCAGAAGGACGGTATAAACTTAAAGATGTAACACAGAAGACATTTTGGTTCAAATCATTCAAAATTTAACTGAAAGTATCAACAGAATGTGAAGAAATTAGTTTTGATATTCAAAGATGTCTATGTATTACTTTGCAGAGATATCTAGTGAAGTTGGCAAAAGGTTTTTGTGGAGGCGACCAGGAAATTCTAACTTTCTGGTTAGCCAACAAAAATATGTTCCTATTCTATGCTGATGATACCATGTTTTATGTCCCCCAAAGACACAGTTATACTGCTAATGAAACAGCTAATGTGACCCAGTTAGTCAGTCCTATTTGATGTGGTATTAGCAGCACAGTAATCTTGCTAATCTAATTTTGCTAACAATGCTAACAAACTTAAGTAATATTGCAGATATTGTTTTGATGCTATATGATGTTATGTTCTAACATTTATCCTGTAATTTTACTTATGAGCGCTCTTGTGCAAAAATTACAGTCTCGCTTTAACTACCATTTTGTAGCATTTAGGCAAAAATAGTTCCTTTTTTACTCAGCATGATTCGCACCTCTCTGTCTCCATCTCAGCCACTCTCCAGCAGAAGTCAAAGCGACTGCGGGGCCGTAATGTGCACTTTGAGAGCGTGACGGTCTACTACTTCAACCGGCGGCAGGGCTTCACCAGCGTGCCCACGCAAGGTGGCAGCACCCTGGGGATGTCACCTCGTCACAGCGGGGTGAAGCGCTTCACCCTCAGGGAGTTCGCCATGGAGCAGAAACAGAGTCACTGGAACATGCTGAGGAATCACCTGAAAGAAGAGAAACTCAATGCCATCAAACTCAAAGTCAGTGTTTTCTATATGTTTGGGCATTGATGATAAATGTGTAGCCAGTCCTCAGAGTTTCTCAGGGTCTAAATGTGTAGGTGGGTAATTTTTAATTTAACCTACTTTTTCTGCCCTCCAGCTGACTAAGAATGGCACCGTGTCATCCATGGAGGCGGATACCCTGACGCTTGACGACATCTCCGAAGACGACCTGGACGTGGACAACACAGAGGTGGATGATTATTTCTTCCTCCAGCCTCTGACTACCAGGCGCCGTCGAGCCCTCCTCCGTTCCTCGGGGGTGCGACGCATCGACGTGGAGGAGAAGCACGAGCTGCGTGCCCTTCGCATGTCCCGAGAGGAGTGTGGGTGCCGCTGCAGGGGGATATGCGACCCGGAGACCTGTGCTTGCAGCCTGGCCGGCATTAAGTGCCAGGTAAATGGAACTGTGGTGAGGCCATTCTGTAATACTAAAGTGTTGTTCATGTTTGTTTGTGCAGTAGAACTTCTTTAAAACAAAACTAGTTTGGTAAAGAAATCAGATCCTTGGAGTTCAATTTGAATGTGTCCACAAGTAGGAATATTTTACTTATTTTTCTGCAGCGAGATTATCCCCAACGTTAATCTTCTCCTAATCTCTAGAAACAGATTGTGCATATAATCTGGAGACAAGAGACAAGACTTTGGTTTTGAAAGTGTTCTGGTTTCTGTTTATATTCCAAGTAGGTTTGATCAATCATTTGGTCGCATGCAGGTAATCAGTCCAAAAGAGGTAAAGTGCATCAGCCGCAATGCAACATCAGACTCCATTTGCTTTGGTCTGACAAGGATTTTGCTTCTTTTTTTTTTTTTTTTTAGCTTTTTTTCCAATGTATTTGCTTTCATGTGCAGATTTCTGCTTATTGAGATTAGTGAAAATGGCATCTAGACATCTCAAGTTGCTAATCAGACTGTTAAATGACCAGTGCACGGAAGAGGAACGATATCCTATATCGGGATATCCGCTTGCTACACTGGAAGCCCTGCAATTCACAATCTCACACACACACACACACATATATATAGTCCAATTAATATTGACCAGTCATGTTTGAACAGCCTTTGGAAATGGTTTTCAGAGACTTTGCTTTCGTGTCATGTACTTTAAATTCATCCTTGAGGTTTGGGAGGATTTTTTAAGTCAGACACTGACAGTTAATGTTAAAACCCACACATTGAGGATACTATAACCCTTTAATTGAGCCTGTCTTGCAAGCAAACAAATTTGACTTGAGATTTTCAAGGTATTTAGTATATAAAGTTCTGCTGCATTAAAGTGTTTAATTATATACATCAGACAGCCACAGTGGTTTCTGCAGATTCTCTTCAAGCATGACCAGCTACGATTGGCAGCTGAATTCACCTTTTCGGTTACTCCTCTTCAACACTGTTGGATTTAATTTATTTATTTTTGTCCTCAGGTTGACCGCATGTCTTTCCCATGTGGCTGCACCAAAGAGGGCTGCAGCAACACGACAGGCCGCCTGGAGTTCAACCCGGTTCGGGTGCGCACCCACTTCCTGCACACCATCATGAAGCTGGAGCTGGAAAGGAGCCGCGAGGAGCAGCAGCATCATCATCAGCAACAGCCGGAGCAGCAGCAGCAGCAGCAGCAGCTTGTAACCAACGGCAACGGTTACCATGGCGACTCCTCCCTGGTCCAGCAGCAGCAGCAGCAGCCGAACCTGCAGTTTCCACTGATGAGTGGCGCGCCGCACATTCCCATAATGCACCTCCAGAACACAGGCGACACAGATTCGCATCTGGATGAAGAGGAGGAAGAGGAAGAAGAAGAAGAGGAAGAGGAGGAGGAGGAGGAAGACGACGAAGAGGATGACGATGAGGCTTATGAGGAGGACGAGGACGGCAGCAGTGTTTGCAGCGGGCTGTCGGACTGCAGCACGCACAGCTTGGAGACAATCGACCCCGAGGATGGAGAGGAGGACGAGGAGGACGAGGAGGATGAGGAAGATGATGAGGATGAAGAGGAGGAGGGGGAGGAGGAGTGGGATTGCTCGTTGCACGGAACGGGTCCTCCGCCCTATCCAGTTCCACTGCCCTCAGTGCTGAGTTACTCCAACAACACACTCATGGGCCTCAGTAACCCCTTCCACAGCACTCCCTCCATGCAGCATTATCAAATGGACAGCTCTGTGAATGACACTCCTGCTTTCCTCAGTGAAAATGTCAGCGGCACCCCCACACTCCCCACAGTAGAGACCGCATTAGAGTCCAAAATGAACACAGAACCCCTCCGCCAGACCACGCAGCAGAGCATCCCCTGCCATTTCCCCGACCCCACAGAGTCCCTGACTCTCCAAACTTGCTCACATGTAGAAACCCGTGAGAGCAGCACTGCCCCTGCTGGCGCAGCCGAGGAACAGCAGCTCTCCACAGACCTCCAGAACAATCCAGACCATGACTCACAGACTGAGGCTTCAGCAGGGTCTCTGGAGCAGACGCAGGAGGAAATAAAGGAGCCGATGCCGGAGCAACCGGGACTGCAAATGCAGGCTGAACAATCAACAAACACGTCATGCTCAGACAGTACCTGATGATTCAGAGAGTTCAGAGAGGAATCAGTTGATAATTGGAAATCTTTATTCAAGAATTGCGACCTTCAGCGGCGAGTTTGATTTATTCTTGATAAGTGCACTTCCAAAGAGAGAATGAGTCACACAGATTTTAACAGAAGGCTCAAAGAGGTGATCTTATTTTAGCTCTGAACCTTTCCAAGATCGTCGGCTTAGACAATAGACTACAAAACAAAGATAAAGCTCAATAAACAGTGTTTCTGAACGTTACTTGTATAATTTATGCCCTGTTATAAAGTCTTTGATCATTACAGCATGTTTAGTGGTCGTGACAGGCATCTGTGACAAATCAAGGTTTTGAGGTGCTCGTATTGTTTCACTTTCTTCCATTGTGCTGGTGTCTCATTGTTGCTGCTAATCGTTCTTAAATGCCTGTCTGTATAGCATGTGTTCGGTTTACGTGAGGTGTTTCAAGGCTCAACACAAACTGTAAAATGATAAAAACACACACATCTGTTACAATCCATACCTAAAGGCCTCCTGCCCCCGCTTTTATGCTCAGATTTTAGCCTTGCTAGCAGCATGGCTCGGCCTTCATTCGAGACTTGAAATTTCAACATCTAATGAAGGATTTGTCATTAAGTTTTGTACAGACATTACTGTTCCCGACAGGATGAATTTTAAAAACTTTGGACATCCGTTGAAGCAGCTATAATCAGTTTTTTCTATAAACAATGGATAACATGATTACATGTTAGTGAAAAACAATTAGCACCCGACTTTGCAGCGTGTTTTAGCCTCTTTTAGCTCATTGTTTTGGTTGTCTGGCCAGTAACTTTACTACTCTGATTCACTTATGCTGCTTTGTTTATGGCCATAACAGGAAACTGTTTTCAGCTTAAAAAGCTCTGATAAACCCACTGTACCCTACCTGTCCTTTACCAAATGGCAAACAAAGTTAGCAACTAGCTGGTGAACATTGTGGGGCGTTTAGTAGCTAAAGAATCAGATACTGTATTTCCCTCAGGAGCTGTGGAGAACAAACACAGCTAAAAACAGGATTAAATATTGTATTCTTATTCATTAGACAGACACACATGGCAGCCAAAGTTAGCAGCTAGCTGGTGAACATAGTGGAGTGTTTATCAGCTAAAGAGGAGGCAGATATGTCCCTCAGGAGCTGGTGGAGAACAAACATAGAGCTAAAAACAGGAGACAAAACTGGACTTCTATTCATGAGGTGTACACAAACATGACTCCATATTAATGCTAATGTTGCCCTTTAGCCACAATAACTTAAAACGTGAATATATGTTAGTATTCTGTTAACAGCTTCTGTCTGGTTTCTCAAAGAAGCTAAAAAAGCCAACAAATAAGCAAATATAACTTTTTATCAAAAGGTCAAAGTCTGACTTTGACCAAATACAATCAATCATAGCTGTACTTTGAGTTAAATGCTAGCTAGTTACCTTCGGTTTTTGCTTTAGCAGACAGCTAAATACATTTAAAAGAAACCCACTCTACACTTCCTGTTTCTTCTCTGACAAATGGCAGACAAAATTAGCAACTAGCTGGTGAATATAGTTGAGCATTTAGCGGCTAAAGAGGCAGGCATTTCCTTTTGGTGGTGGTGGAGAACAAAAACAGGAGAGAACATTGGACTTACATTTATCAGGCAAACACAAACACGGCTCCAAATGAATGCTAATGTTGCTCTTCTTCTGCTAGATGTGCTGTGTCTTCTCACAAGTTAGCAATGTCAACTTAAAACCTTACATGTCGGTAAAGCATTTATCGCTTCTGTCTGACGCCTCCACGTAGCCAAAAAGTTAACAAGTTTAACTTTCTTAGCTGTTATTTGAGTTGGCAAGCAAGCAAATGCTAGCTAACATAACACATTCACATGAGTAAGCTAGATCTGTCAGTGTTAACATGTTAGCGTGCTGGCGTTAACCAACGTTTACAGCCTGCTAGCATAGAGCACAAGCACATTTTTCAACTTACACAACATGTAAGTTATATTGCGATTGCGTGAAATTTAAGGCACCTGATGCAAAATTATGACCTTTAAAGCCATCATTTTAACACAGCATCTATATATTTTGCCTCAAATGTGTCCCTCCTGTTGCCATCTTTCTTTTCTCCACTCAGTAACGTCACTATCGATGTCTCTTCGGTGTTAATCAGACCTTAACACATTTAGCAAGATTAGAGAAACATCCGGTCTATGCATGTTGTTTATCATTTTACAGTCATGTGAACAATGTGATTAAATAATTAACTTATTGTCTCTCAAAACTGCCAAAACTGGGGGCCAAATATCTTTCATGTTCTTTTTAAAAAAAAATAACAATTGTACATTTCCATGAGTGTGTGAATAAAAAAAACCCTTTTTGAACATCCATCTCAGCTTAAAGGTGGTCGTCTGTTTTTCTACCAGCAGATGGCGTCTGTTGCTCAATAACTGACTTCATCCCTCCTCTCCGCTCATCCCTCCAACATCAAGGGGTTAAATCATCTTTTCTGACGTCAGTATATCTGTTGATTACATGCTTTCTGGCCTCGGGACAATCTGTGACATTGGTGTTTGCTCAGAATATCTCCCCTATGTCACCAAAAAAACAAAAAAAAACATTATTTAAATCTGTCTTTTCTCTCACTGGGGGAAAAAACTCAGGCTTCCTGGAAAATACTGACGTCAGCTCACACCTTTTTCCAGTCAGGGTGATGAGTCTTAACTGCTGTGTCACCCTGCTGTCCCGATTTTCATTCATGGCTCCACCAGTGCTTCCAGTTAGGGTTTATTTGTTGTTGCAGCCTCTAGAGAGCGCTGCGGAGTCGACACAGCTGTGTTTGGCTGAGGCAGAGATCAGACAGGGGAAGGATCTCTATTCAGGTATAGAATACTTCCACGGCTCGTTGCGTAACCACACAACAGACGGCAGCAGGTGAGGGGACACAACGCAGACAAAATGTACATTAAGTCAGCTGCCCTTTGTGCTCTGCTGGCAGTGACGCACATGTGTACAGTACAGGCTGTGGGTAAGATTTCATCTGGAACACAAGGTCACCACTTGACCTCACCCTTTACTTAGATAATCAAACCGGTCAGGTGTGTGTCCACCGTGGTGGGGGCTAGAGGCAGGGAATGCCTGCTAGCGAGCAAGGTATTGTGGGTAAGCAAGCTCAGAGACGCTGCTGATCAATCACAGGCAAGGGGAGCTGTAGTGTTAGGTTGCCAGGCAACAGGAGGAGAGAATCAGGAAAGCGTCTGGAGGCTGCCGGGTGGGGGTGGTCTCAGCTTTTCACCTCCCGTCTCCCCCTCCTGTATATCCCAACAACACCTCCTCCTCCTCCTTCCTGTATATATGTGTCAGTCTGGCTCTTCTGGTACTCGATTCTGCATAATGTGGAGAAGAAAGTGACAACGCCGAGCGACTGTGACGTGTGAGCGTGCCGTCTCGGCTAAAGTGCCGAATATGTTGTTTAAACATGGACGGATAGTTTTGTCTGTTGACATTGTGTTACTCATGCTCCAGCCGTCTCTTTTCCCTTTTGATCCACTATTTCTGTTTGCCGGCCTGAAAAAAATGTGTTTTAACTCAAGATCTGCTTTCTCTTTTTCTACTACAGCTTTCAGCCACATTGTGTGTCTTTCATCAGCAGATTAAGATCACTTTGAGGACACGAGACTCAAAGCTATGGAAGATTTTCAAACAAAACTTTATAGCTGCAATGTGTAAGAATTGGCCTGTATATCACCAGAGTAACCGCTGCTAACGTTAACCGCTGTTAGCATGGAGCTCAGTTAGCTGTGCACTGGGAGCTCGGGCTTCAGCTTCAGAGGTACTGAACACAAACTAACCTTATAACTGCCCGGTCACTTGAGAGACACTTTCGCTAACCAGTAGCCACAGACAAAGCTAAACGCTGCAGTTAGCATACAAGCTAACATGCGCTATTGCGGGTATTACTGTAACTCCCGCAACCTTACCAACCACCTTGTGGTTAAAACATAGAATGAAACATATATCCTTACCTGTCCAGCAGAAAAGCCGCTAACGCTGCGTTGCACTTGAGTCCTTACAGCTCCGCAGCTCCCTCCATCTCTGAAATGACGCTCTGCTATTTATCCTATTTTCTCTCTGGCTCGGTCCATTTCTTTCTCTTTAACACGACTTTTCTTCATCTGTCTTCTTATTTCTTCTCTTTGACGTGGGCAATGGTTGGGCATTTTTCTGCTCTGTTGTTGTTTTCCGTTCTCAGCCATTTTTCACAGTTTGAGGATGAACTTGAACTTCTCTGACCAGGTGAGAGCAGACACTGCGCCTGCGCAGAGGAGGGGCACTGCCCAGTATGCGCTGCTTGAGGGAGGAGGGCTGCTTGTGCGCCAGAATGATCGACACTTCTCAGACACGCCCCTTGGCTCTGATTGGTTGTGTTGGTCCTGGAGAGGTGGATTCTTTGAATCAAATTACAGCTACTGGGTGGAGCCACAGGCAGCTGACCTGTATCTTTTTCTACTGTCAGATTATAATGACAATTTTAGCAAATATAACCAAAAAATAGTTACAGTCTACAGCATTAAGTACAAAGTGAATAAGGGCTAGCTGTTAGCAAGCTAACTTCAATAGATGTCTCATTGCAACACATTGACATGTCAAGCTGTTATTTCTTCACATTCTTCATTTCTTTATAACTCGTCACTCTCGTAATAAATCTGATTTAACGTGTCAGACCATTTAATGGGCATTGTCATCACAGATTCGCCCCATATATAGGACCTAGAAAGGGCTTAATAGCCTCCTAGTAGGTTCCAAAGTCCGTTATCATCTATTTGGATGTCTTATCAATGACACAACTTAAACATAAAACACCAGTCTAGTGGAAAACGTGATATTTCATTTCAAACAACAGCATTTAAACTGTGATTATCTCGCCAATAAGCGGGGGGAAAATACGGAGAGTAGTTTATAAAGGTGACGTGACGTAAGTGTTGACACCAGATTATATGAATAGGGCAGCTGTGCGATGATAACGTCCATTCATCTGATAACAGTCAGATCAGGCATTGAGCACTGGCTGATGAAAGCCATGAGATGCAGCTGAAAGCCATGAAAGAAATTCAGTGAGTTAGTATTTTTTGTAGCCCTCTTACTTCTGAGGTCAACGACAAACATTGTTTCACCCTGTGTTAGAGTTTTGAATAATTAGTACATTTCATTAATTTAAAAGCTAATTAATGGTGTAAGATTTGTTAATGTGTGTAATCATATATCATTAGATGTGATTATACATTACAGCCATGTTACAAACTGTTGCATTATGTGTTTTGACACACATTAATAATGTGATATAATATGTTCATTATAGCTTGTTTATTTACTAGTTTTGTACTGCACGAGGTTAAAGAGTTATCGTGCACTGAGTATTCCAGCTGAACAAAGAAAAAGATCTTAACATTCTGAATGTAATTCCACTCGCAAAACATCTTGTATAAATAATTGTTCCATTTCACCTCCAGGCAGGGTTTACTGACCCGGTCTCCCCAGGGGGGAATCTCAGCTGTCTGGATTCAGTGAATTATCCTCAGGCTGAAAACAGACCATCATCTCCGTCGCTGAGTGTCTGTTTAACCCTCGTTGAATATGCCGAGCCTCTCGCCTCCCTCCGTCGCGTCTCCAGCACCCCACAATGAACGCATACCGCATGCAGAATATGCTTCCCAAAATAGGTTTTATTTTGGAAATCTAGATTTTTTTTTTTGTGTGTTTTGTTGCCACATCTTTGGTTATAACAAAAAAAAAAAGTCACTTGTCACATTTTTGCAAATCGATACATAGTTTAGTGTAACATGTACTTGAACCACATGGATGATCCTGTTCAGTGTTAAGCAATCATACCTCCAGTTCAGATCACAGAGCAAAGACCGGGATGTCACTCACAGAAAAAAAAAACCTTTTGAATCATTGCAACAAAGACCAGCTGGAGAGGAAATGGAGAAAAAAAAAAACAAGCATTTACAAAAAATATGTCCTTTATTCTTTTGGCTTTAAAATTATATCACCATATGAGCGGACAGTAGTCACTTCATGCATGCAGTTCACTAAAACACTACAAGCGCAATGAGAGATGGCTACTGATTGCTTCATGGTTTCTATCTACAGATATGCGGGGGGACCATACATGTGTTTCGTCATGTGTTACAGTGCGGAAAAAGGAACGTTTCTAGAAAAAACAATGTAAATCAAAAAATCCGAAGACTGGCAAAAATGCACTCATATCTACAGTAAAAATGTTATTTATAATCGGTGGAACACAAAACAACCCGCTGACCCCAGTTTGCACACTCGCTCGCACTAAAAGAGATAGACGCGTACATTCTCGCAGTCTCACCGTCTTGACAGGAACACACATGGACGTACAAATACAAACGCACTCCGGCTGTCTCACACACACACACACACACTTACATGTACGACCGCCACACGTGGTTATTACATAGCAGTGGGGGATAAAAAGTGCTCTTACATCAAATGTAAGTGTGATGCATACTGTGGGCCCAAATAGCTATATTATTTACAAACCAAACCACTACATTAAAACCACTCGCTTCTCAATTTAAACAACATGAATGTCGTACAAACATATGTGATATTATAACCTTTAAATGTGATATATTGTCATGTTCTAGCTTGAGAGAAGTTAGAAAGATTGACATTTTTTTTCTTTTTAGTATATTTCGTTACTTAAGATATTTTCTTTACAAGAGCTCTGGGGGATGTGTGGTGGAGGAGGAGGAGGAGGGAAACAAACGCATTAGAAGGGGAACTTTGTAATATGGCGGTGGATGAATGAGTTGTCATCAATGTTACTTTAATGTAAAAGTTGTGAGATTTTGGGAAATACGCAGCTTCGCTTTCTTAAAGAGAGTCAGACGATGAAACTGATGCCGTGTGTGAACGTTAGCTAACCACAAAGCTACAGTCAGGAGTCAGTTAGCTTAGCCTAGCCTGACACTGAGAGCAGGAGAAACAGGTTTAAAAATGTCCCTGAAGCTTTCTAATAAACATTTTGAATCGCGTTTCTTAAAACAGCACAAATATCAAGATGTAAAAACAAGAAGCTGAGTTTTTATGAGTGGCCATGTTTTGCTACTTTCATGGTAAGCTATCTTTCAAAAAAATGGATTTTCAGTCAGTTAGGAATAAGAAATACTCGTAAAGGAGCATTTCAGCATTTCACATCTTCTGCTGCTCATGTCCATTCTGTAGTTTGTAACTCAGGCTAGCTTAATCATTGTTAACATTGTTTCCTTTACCACTAAACCTGTCGCAATTTTGAGTTCCTGCCTTAAAACAGGTCATTACAGAGCTAAACTGAATCTTTAAGTTGTATTTATTTTAAGTGATAGTTAAATATAATGTTATACAGCAACTTGTCAGTTTTGTACATTCAGGTTTTTGTATGGATTAAAGAAATGAGATACAGCATGTAATTAGTGAGCTCTACAGGTGCTGGTCTACGTAATGTTGAGCTTGTTCAGTATTTAAGAGCTAAGTCAGGCCAACGGTCTCCTCGCTATAGCTTCATATCGCATGGACAGACATAAAAGTGGTTTAAATCTTCTCATCTAACTCCTAAAAAAGGGAAAATATTTCCCAAAATGTCAAGAAATTATTGAAATGTGTCTCATTCCTTGCATACATTCAGCTTCTCTGTATTTAGAGACTCGTGTTTTTATATTAAAAAAGGGAGATGGCTGTCCAGGTGAAGCACAATCACTGATGGCTCACCAGCGAGTACCATGAAGTTACCCAGCGGCTGGCTTTGTGTTTCAGCTCCGTGTACTGTGTGATGGCACTGACCCTGCACTGTGCGAGTTTCAGACGGTGGTTGTAGTTTCCAGCATTAACTTTTGTCTGCCCTTGGTGATGTTTACAACAGTGAAAGCAGTGGACACATTCTCACGATAATGACACAAAAAAGTAGAAAACATTCTTTCTCATTAAAAAAGAAACCTTGTAACCAAAAAATATGAACCAAAAAAAGTAATGCAGAGTACTTGTTAAGTGATACAGCGATTGTTAAATTCAAGACACTGGATTTATAGTAGTAGCAGCAGCACTAGCTACAGACAACTTAACAGTACACTCAAGTGTGTCAGATAGTAACAACAACCAATAGGAAAATCACAAGCGTTTTGCAGAGAGGCTTTTCCATGTTCCAGACAATCCCTGGCAGTGTCTGCTGGATCATTTGTTTCCCCTCTGAAAGGACCCCATGTATTCACATATGACACGACAGCACTCCGTTTTCAGGCCTACCTGGCGTCGCACTCTGTCACCTCTGGACAATCAACACACAAGCGCACATCTACTGTATCTACCCCCGTTAGAAGCTGTAAACAAATTTCCCTCATGTCTCTGATGCATTGTGATTTTTTTTTTTTCCTTTTCAAAAAGTCTATTTCTTTCTGTCTTTCCCTTTGTTTTCCTTTTCTCTGTTTTCTTTCTCGTATTTGTCTTTGTCCGATTTCGTCACACTGTTGTAGGACGGCGGGGAGGCCGTGGAGGGGGTCATGTCCATTTTGTCCGAGGTGGAGTTCTCTGTGAACTTGCTGATGACCATCACGTCCTTGTCGGGGTCGCGGATGCCCTCCTTCAGCTTCTCCTTATAGAGGGCGGAGGCTTTCTTCATGGCCAGGCGGATCATGTAGCGGCGGAAGGCTCTCTGGATGATTATGGCCGACATGTCCTCCTGCTTTCGGCGGAGGGTGGTGGTGATGGGCTCGTAAGACACCTTAGAGGGGTTGGAGGCCATGAAGCGCTCCTCCATCTGCCCGCGCAGAACGTCCATTTCGCCGCCTTCGCCCAACACTCGCTTAGTGAAGGCGAACAGGATGTCCAGGCAGTGGATGCGCTCGCCGCTCACCATCGGCAGGTCCATGGAGATGAGCTGGATCATGTTCGGCTTGGGCATGCGCAGCGGTGGATCCAGAGCGTCTGCAAAGTCCGAGAGCTTGCTGTACTCCATGAACTGAGTGGCGTCGGGGTCAAAGCGCTCCCACACTTCGTAGAACATCTCAAAGTCATCCTCGCTCAGCGGCTCGGCGCTTTCCTCCGTCGCCACACTGAAGTTCTCCAAGATGACGGCGATGTACATGTTGACCACGATGAGGAAGCAGATGATGATGTAGCTGACGAAGAAGAAGATGCCCACTGATGGGTTGCCACAGTTGCCTTTGTAATAGTTCCCCGGGTGCTCCATCTGGCTGTCGCAGTCCGGCTCCCTCTTGTTCAGTATGGGCGCCAGCAGGCCGTCCCATCCGGCTGAGGTGGTGATCTGAAACAAACAGATCATGCTGTTCCCAAACGTCTCGAAATTGAACATGTCGTCGATTCCCGACTCGCGCTTCACGTAGGCAAAGTTGGACATGCCGAAGATGGCGTAGATGAACATGACCAGGAACAGGAGGAGGCCAATGTTGAAGAGGGCCGGGAGCGACATCATCAAGGCAAAGAGAAGCGTCCGGATGCCTTTGGCACCTTTGATAAGGCGAAGGATTCGGCCTATCCTGGCCAGACGGATCACTCGGAACAGCGTCGGGGACACAAAGTACTTCTCGATAACTTCGGACAAAAACATACCTGCAAAAAGCAAAAAAATAAGACATTCAGCTCAAAGTTTTGCGAATGATCTACAGGAAAGCCGGTGCACCTCAGACGTCTCCTTACCTACAATAGACAGGATCACCACCACAAAGTCAAATATATTCCAGCCGATGGTGAAGTAATAGTGACGCAGCGAGATCATCTTCAGCACGCACTCCCCGGTGAAGAGCACGATGAAGACCAGGTTGATCCAGTAGAGGATGTTGTCCATTTCTATCGTCTGGTCGTCCGTCTCCACCATCATGGTCACCATGTTAAGGCAGATGAGGATCATGATCACGATGTCGAAGGCCTGCTTCGTGATGCAGTCGAACACACAACCTTGAAATGCATTCTGAGGGTGGAGGAAAAAAACAAGAGTCATTCACATCTCCTTACTACACATTACATTAAAACAAGTGAGTGAGTAGAGCCGGCAGTCTTACTGTTGGCCGAGGTATAGGTTTCTGTGGTTTCTTGGAGCCGAGCTTCTTCATGGCGTTGTAGTATTTCTTCTGTTCTTCTGTCATGAAGATGTCCTGACCTCCAAAGTAAAGGGAGCCCGACAAAAACTGGTTATAACCACCGACATTTTACATTCACATTTTATAAAGCAGTGTGAACAATAACATAGCCAGTTGGGATCAATATCTCTGAAGCACAGAGGGTATAAAACCATTGCCAGAGAAAAAAAAAACTGTGTTCCTTTAGTTGAACATGTTCTTGCTCTCGTGGGCTGATGGTAAACTAACGCTTTGCTTTTGAAGTGTTGTTCAGACAAAACTTAAAAATGTTAATTTTTGCCGATTAGAATACTGGGATGGTACCTTACATTTGTGTTTTGTGATTTGATGGACCTATTCAACGAATTCTGGTAAAAATCCCTGCGTTATGTGACAGTCTGAAGGTATCTGGAAGTGTATGATGTGGCTTTAATCTGAGAAGAACTTTTTTTGGTGAGATTCATACGAAATGAACTCCTAAAAGTGATAAAAGTCCCTCATAATAGAACATTTCTGCTATCTACATAAATTGTGTTTTGGAAATTGTCTCTTTTTTTTATTTGTAGAACTGTGTATTCTTATTTGTCAAGTGAACATTTTGGTTGTAGTTGCTGCCTAGTGTTTTGTAACCCCATGCTGGCAGGACACGGAAGCCAATCATACATTCGATTTGCAAGAGGACACAGGTGTGCTTCAATTACTGAAAGAAACCCCCTGCAAAGTCTGTATTTCTAAAAAAACAAAGTCAGGAAATGGCTGCAGTACCACATCGTGTGACATTCTTTTTGGGTAAACTGATGCACAATCAGTAGGTAGACGTATTTTGGCATGAAGTATGCCTAACAGCAGTGGGATCCCGTTAAAGGACGCACAACAGAAATCAACCACACCAGCAGGAAGCTCCTTCTTTTATTTCATGTTTTCGTCCTCACGTGTTTTTGTTCTCATTACTTTATGTCACTATTTCGGGCGGCGGGCTCACACAGCCACCGTCACTACGTTCTCGTTAATCAAAGAAGTGAATCCCCCTCGCGATATCACGCGCGAGGCAAACATGACACTCTCAGTGCGGCGCGCTGAGTGTATGATGCGTGTCTGGAGGCAGGACTGGTGTCAACGCTGAACAACATCCGTGTGACGCCGTGGCTGTGGGGCTGCTGAACAACACACACACACACACACACACACACACTGATACAGCGTCTCAGCCTCTCCCCCTCCTCCACCTCCTGGGCGTCGCCAATCCCACTCGTTAGCGCTTGGTTGAACGGAGGGCACATTTCCAGACTACATTTACTGTGACACTGCATGTGTGTGTGTGAATGCAGGCAGGGTGTTTCTCAGTGACTCATGCGCCCTCAGTAATCCTTGGCAGCAGCAGGTCCTCTCCCTGCTACAGATAGTCATTATTCTGGAGCTCGGTTCTTTCTTTAACACAGCTGAGGGTCCGCTTTGGCTCAACCTGTGGACCTTCAGTGGCTTTGTGATTCGAAGGCAACACAGACACAGCTGGGTTTTTATGTATTTTTGTGGCGCAGGAGGATAAAATCCTCCCCGAAAATCTAATTCTAGGAGACAGAGTGGATTCCTGCACACACTTTTGCCCTCTGCGTTGATATATTCATTTAAAAAGTTGACATTTCCGTTAGAAAGCAGTTTCAAAGATGTGTCTTTTTGAGTGTGTAGGGGGCATTTTCTCTTTTTCAGTGACTTTGTACTCAGACGAGGCTTGTTCTTGGCACAGTGTGACACAGGACGTCTACCTGCTCCACTGCGGTAACGAGCAGAACCAAAGCTGTGTGTCAACATTAATAACAGCCAGCACGGCGGAGCAACAACCAGGGACTGCCTTGGATTTCATCTTCACTTTGAAGCATTACTGCCTCTACAAGAGCTAAGGCTACAGTTTGGACAGGGAGATACATTGAAATAATTGTTAATTTAACGTCTAAATTAAAGTCATAAAGAAAGGAGACACTAATTGGCTATATCTGGGAAACATTGGTGACTGTCGTCTTATTCTGGAAGGCTGATAGCAGTCAACAAGCAAAAAATGCAACTTATCTTCTTCTTCTGCTGGTTGAAGTTGTCGATGATGACGCCGATGAACAGGTTGAGGGTGAAGAAGGAGCCGAAGATGATGAAGATGACGAAGTAGAGGTACATGTACAAGTTGACTTCATATTCAGGCTGCTCTTCCAACTAGATGGAACAACGCAGAGCAAAATAAAACAGTTACTGGCTTCTATAACAGAAACAAGCTGAGTTGTGAAAGCAGACCCACATATCCCTCTGTTAGGCACAAAGACACTTACATCCCGAGAGTCCACGGCTGCGTACATGATGTCCATCCAACCCTTAAATGTTGCCTGAGAGCAAATGAGAGTTTTGTCAGTTTGGGTGATGTTGGGGGCTCAAAAAACCCTCCTCACAATCACCTGATTCAAGTCAAACTGCTTGGCTGTCATCAGGAGAACAGTGTGTTATTTTGGTCCTTAATTTGCCATTTTAGCATTTGACACTTTTATTTTGTGTCTGTGCGCATGTCTTAAGGTGTTTGACAATCAAAGCAGCAATATGTAATGCAGGCAAACTCTTCAAGTGATTCTGAAGAAAGGTAGCTGAGTTTTGATTCTCATTCTCAGGTCGTCAAATATTTGCCTGTAAAAATAAATCCTACAGGCTTTCCCTATTTTGAATTTTATCCTGACTGTCAAAAAAATCTCCGAAAGACATTTTTAATTAATTGGCAAACTAATAAATTGTTTGATGTAGTGTAATATGTTTTGGTCTGGCTGTTGCTGTGTCAACTTGTAAATGAAGCCATGGTGAGAGCAGAAAACAGAGTAAAAATCTCTGTGATCAGAATGACAAAACGAGAAGCCAGAGAGTTCAATCGTAAATACTCCTCTTCTATACTTCAGACGTTTTTGTCTTCATAATGGAGATTTAACTCACCACTTGCAGCAAAGCCAGATATCCGGCCCCGACGTTGTCAAAGTTGATTTTGACATTCTTCCAGCGGGCGCTGTCGTTTATCAAATTCAGGCATTCTGTCATGTTGTTGACGACGCTGATGGGGAAGACCTCGTCGTTGGTGGTGTTGACACAGCGGTAGTACTTCCCTGCGAACAGGTTGACGCCCATGATGCTGAAGATGAGCCAGAAGATGAGGCAGACCAACAGCACGTTCATGATGGAGGGGATGGCCCCCAGCAGAGCGTTCACCACAACCTGGAGAGGTTGAAGCACACGGAGAAACTCAGCACTCTCCTGCCGGTCATACTGAGGTCTCTGAGAGAGGCTGTTTGATTTAGATAAGTGGCAGTTACATCTAATCACTTAACTCTTAACCTGATCTGATTGAGCTGGGAGGCAGATGCTACCATTTTCAGAACAAGAGCCAAGACTGATTTAAAAATTAATAGCATTCCTCTATTATTCAAAGCTGCATTCAATATGTAATGTCTGCACACATGAAGCTCTTAACACCATCTACAAGGAGAATTTAACAACATGACAGTTGGAAAGAAGGAAGTGGACAGGTGAGAAAGTTAACATTTGATAGGTAAAAAAGCAAAACAGAAAAAAACCTTAGAGAGGCAGGATGAAGTCACAACATTTTGTTTGACTGTAAATGAAAAAGACACACAACAAAGAAAAAAATTACAGATCAAAGGCACCACACAAGCAACGTCAGAAAACAATGCCTCAGAACAGCTATATACAGTCATCTATTGACACAATGTGAAGAAAGTCATGCAGATAGAAGAAGTACAGTGTTGGATTGCAAAGAAGATATTGTTCTATGTGGAGGCTGGAATAAGCATGCAGTCTTACAGTCAGGCTAACGAGATAAAACCATTCAAAATGACATCAAACATTAACCCAAAGGAATTAAACTGGAAGTAAACTAAATAATGCTACAGGTGGCCTAGTTAGCTTAAAGGGGCAGTATGTAGTTTTGGAGAAGAAATTTAAACTCAGAAGTTTAATATTGACCAGGTAACAATAGAAGCTCGGTTCCATAACTGAATAAACAAGTTGTTCTGAGAAGAAATTAAGGTCCCAGAACACTGTTTGAAGCTAGAAAGGTGGCAGGGTCCGCCACATATTAAGTACAACAGTATGAGGTTGTGTTGTCCTTTGAGGTCAGTTTGTTTATTCAATCATGAAAACAAAGAGTTTGTTTATTTAGTTTGTTTAACTATAAAAAAAAACAGTCAATAAAGGTCTTTCTTTTCTGAAAGTCAGATTTCTACATGATGCACCTTTAATTTTCTGGAAAATACCATTTAAATGTTTTTTGGTTTAAAAGTAATCTAAGCTGATCTAAAATATTCCACAGGTATACTGGTTTCCAGTTTGCCCACAGACACTCCTTTTGTGTCGTTGTTATCTGAGATGTCCTTACCCTCATGCCCTCAAACCGAGACAGGGCCCTCAGGGGCCGGAGGGCTCTCAGTGTCCTCAGAGATTTGATGGCTGTGAGCTCAGAGTAGCCGAGAGCATTAGCTACAAGGCTGACAAGGGACACCTGAGAGAAGATTAAGACAGAAAGGCAGGGTGAAAGGTCAGAAATGGAAGCAGATGGAAACAGCTCGCCTGGCTCTCTCCAAAGAAAAAATATTTGTTTTAGCTTTAGAAATACTCTTAGCCGCATGTTTTCTGTTTGTTTGTTTGGTTTTTTTTATTCCAGACTAGCTGTTTCCCCCCGCTTCCTGTCTTCATGATAAGCTAAGCTAATCGAATATACATAAGATGGTGTGGTATCTACTGTATTTTCTCATTTAACACTTTGGAGTTCTCCAAAAGTCTTAAAGTCTTAATTATCTTTGTATAGACTGAATATACATACGTCTACAATGAGGAAGTCGAGCCAGCACCAGGCGTTGGTGAAGTACTTGACGAAGCCGTATGCCACCCACTTCAACAGCATCTCCAGGATGAAAATGTAAGTGAAGACCTTGTCTGCGTACTCCAGCACTGTTTTGATGGTCCTTCGCTGCTCAATGTATATGTCCTCAAATGCCTAGTACACAAAGGGATAAATACAACGACTGATGGAGGAAACAATGAGGTGTGGTCTGTGATATTTATGCAACCACAGCACCTGATGGAACACAGGCGAGAAAATTCAAACTCTGCTCAGCCAAACCTACCGTTAATGATGCAAGAAATCTTGTTCTGAATTATTATGGGTCACAAATGGAGATAAATGCGCATACAATGATACAAAAACACGTACCAGTGCTCCACTGCTGAGCAGGATCATGAATATGATGAAGGATTCAAACCAGTTGTGCTCCACTATGATAAAGCAGGTTTTCCTGAGATTCCACCAGTTCTTGTAATGTGCTCCCTCCTCATTGATCTGGCAGCACTGGAACCTGCGTACACAGCCTGTAGGGATGTAAAGAAATGGCCACAGGTGTTGTTATGAGTTCCATGTTGACTGAAGGTGAAGGTATGATTAAATGTGTTCTATGTGTAGGAAAGACTGTACAGAATAAAGCACCAATATAAGACTTGGGCGCTTTTTTTCATATTTAATCTTTTGTTTTGGTTGTGTGAGGTTATTTTTTATGTTTCTACTTATCTATGAGTTACAGGTTCATTCCTCTTTGAAACTGTGTACTGAAGTGTGTATTAAATTGTCTTAAAATGACAATAACACAGTTTATTGCACATATTTCAAGGACATATACCACTCAACAAAAAGTAGTTATTGTGACAGACCTACTAACCCATTTCAGAGCCTCAACTGTCACATTCTATGTCTGTATTCCACACTCTGGAGAGGTATTTGTAGGTTGTGGAGGTGTGTCGGACTAAATGTCAGGTTGCATTACAAACCCAGACAATCCCACAGACTTTTTCTCCCTTTGTCCTGCTGAGCATTCGTATTCACTGTCACTCAGCGGTGAGCATGCACACCGGTGGTAAGCACAAGCAGTTAACGCGATTTACTCTATGTCTTGAAATGTGCTGTTGGAAGCACTTCATCCCCCACCTTTCTCGCTCTGTCCCACTTTCCCACTCCCCATCATCCTCCCTCACATCCCCTCTCACCCTCTGTGAAGCAGGCCTCTGGGTCGAGTGACTCCTCTGGCTCAAGCTCCACTGAATCCACCCCATCTCCTGGGGGCCGAATATCAACTGTGCTCCCCTCGGATGAACTCAGACGCTGGGGCTCTGCATCGAGCTTCTGCATGGACGAGGGAGAAAATAAAAGCTCAGAGTTACACAGCAGTTGCCTGAAACGCAAAGGTTCAATGGTTATTGGAGCCAACCTTCTGAGCTGGTTATCATTGTGATACTCCATTCACATGTACTCCAGTGCCACAACTGTATACCTAGGCACTGTAATAGCTCACAGAGTTGGCCTCTTTAAAGTTATCTTCATTGTATTATCATCATCATCACATGCAGCATCGATCAAATGTACCTACAGGCTTTGAGATTAGTTTTATCTGATGGCTCAAATCAGATTAAAGCATGGGGAGGTTGGCGTTACAGAAATGCACTGTGGGTACGTTTGATGTGCCCTCGTTTGAGAAAGAGTGCATGCAGTATTCCAGTGCATTATCAATCCAAGCCTGAAATAGTACCAAGCAGAACGTGTGCTGAAGTATTTTCATGTCAACTGAAAAATGACCCCAAATCAGTTTGTTTACAATTTATCCCATTTCCTTAATTGCTTCTATGAATAATAATTTCCCCACCCTCAAAGCTAGTAATCCACCCACAGAGGGGGCCGCTGAACTTTTTTCCTCAGTGACATGAAAACACATTATTTCCATTCCTTGAAAGCAGTGTACAAGCTTCTTCTGTTTGTGTTGAAGTAGACGGAAAACCACATTAGCTTACCAGCAAAAACCAGTACTGTGCACTGTTTATAAGACAGCATGTGGTCTGGCATTTTTTATTTTTTTTGTTCCCATTTGCAAAACATGTTAGATTAGCACCCATGCATACCCAGAAAACATACAGGACTAAGTATGGTACATCCTTCTTAGCAACAGGCAAAACACATGTAAGGACAAGTATTGCTGCTGTTGTCAAGTTGTTTTTACTCTGTCTTCCATGCTAACCCTGACAACACTCCTCTGAAACCCCTAAAATGCAGTGATCTTCTATGTAGATTACAGCATCATCTGCATATAGCGAGACTTTTTGGTGTCATAAGGGTTCCTGTCTGTTTTTCTTTGGGCAAACATGGTGTTAAGTGGCCTCATGTCTGATCTGTCTGGGGTGTAAAGTGCGGGAACATGTCATCCTAGACAGTGCAGCAGCTCTGATTGCCGTGGGACCCAGCTAATACGGCATGGGAATGATGGAAGCATGCTGCTCGCAAGTGCATCGTTTTCTGGGGGGATGTTTCCCTCCGGTTTCTCTTTCTATCCTTCAGCAAGAAACCCATTTTACCTCCTCTGCACATGGATTATATGAGGCTTTTGCTTTTAACCTAACACGCTGTTATTTGGAAGGTTTTTGGCAAGTTTTACTATATTTGGTATTTAGTTGACCGATGAGATATTTGCAGTGGAAGGAAAGAGGATAACACAGGTGCAGAAGCTCAAAGAACAGGGCAACTAATCCACAACTATTGTGTGCACGCACCATATTGTAGATGTATATTCAGTATTCAGTGTAATTAGGGATGGAGCTTCTTCAATTTTATGTTTCAACGGGGCTCAAGACTAACAGCGTCCCATCGTCCCTGGGACCACAGCGCGATCTTTGGGATGGAAGGGACTTTTGTATGCAATATCACTAATCAAATTACAAACTGCCGACAAAGATGGAACACATCTTTTCATGCTGTTCCTATTGTTACTATCACTGGCTGGCCTACAAAAAATATTCCATGGACACAGTAAACTCACTATTGACGTGGGACACACTGTATTTTTTCAAGTCCTTGTTGAAACTGGCAGGAGAAACGTTAGTTAGCTGCAGTTGATGGGCGGCAGGGTCCTGCGTTGTGTTTGGTTGAGGGAGCTAACAGAGTTAACACAACTAACAGCTAAACACACAGCAGGACGGTGTTCCTGTTCATAAACATAACACTTGTACAGAAAATAAATGTACTAGATGATACTTAAAAATTGAAGAAGTAATATTTTGTTTTTGGGCCAGTTTAAATTCACTGTGGTTGGTTGTAATAATTATTTGGGACAGTGGTGAAAAATTTAGTCTGGAGCCCTGTTTGAGGACAATAGATAATGAAAAATTACCTTCATTTAGTGCACGTATGTCTAAAAATGTGTTTGAATATAAATTGACTTGTGTTATCTGTTTTTACCACCCTGCAAAGATCCACATTGATTCATATATGTTTCAAAATGATCTCTTTGGAAATAATTGTGTAAAGAGTCTTTCATCACTCTACAACAATTTGATTATCACAGAAAACAAGTACATACAACTACTTCTTGTGTGTATGCATGGGCTATGAACCAGACAAATGAATTTTGTCAATCTACAGCAAAATTCATTCCTCCATTCCAGCTTTTTTCCTCAATCTCCTCCACCTCCTCTCTTCCTTCATTCTCAAGCTCAGTGTGTTGATGCCAATCAAGTCCCAAAACCAAGTCAAAAACCAAGCAATGAAATCAAAAGCAAAGATCATGTTAGATGAGTTTGTCTATCAATGGAAAAAGGTGGTGTGGCTCATTCCTAATGGTTTGTAACTGCAATACAGCCTGATGCTTGGAGATAAATTATGACAGGGGAGGGAGGGGGTAAAGGGAAAACTTAAAGGAGTACAGCATTGAGTGCTGCTGTTTGGGGAAGGGGATGTATAAAGCAAAGGGGGTGGGCTGGGAAAGGGGGTGGGGGACGGAGGGCAGACCAGGCAAAGAACGAAAATGGGCAATCCATTGAAGGTATGAGAAAAATATGTTGTTGTCTGTAATGGCATAGGCAGTCCTCATGGTTAGTGCTATGGTACAATAAAGTGGTCTTACAATTCTCCTCTCACTGAAAACCTTGAGAGCGCCTGTGACACAGCTGCAATAACAAACGGGGGGTTAAACAAAGTAAGTCAAACACACCAAAAGCCAGCATACAACCTCAAGTCTGCTTTTTGCTGCAAGGCACAGTTGGGGAACAAGTTAGCCACAAGAAACAACAATTTAGATTTCCCTGAAAGCATTTTCCTCATTAGATGCAATGTAAAAGAGTGGAAAGCTGTTTGACACTCATATCACACGACAGACACACCAACAGCTCACACCAAATGTTTATTGTGTAACTCTAAATGCCTAAATTAAAGGTCCCATATTGCCGAAAAAGAGATTTGCTGTCCTGTCGGGGTGCCATAAAACACTATGAAAATATCAAAATGCTCAATCCACGGAGAAATGCACAAGCTCAAACTCAGAAATTGTGCCTTTTAGCGAACCGCCAGCACTTCCATAAGGTTGTGATGTCACAACTATACAGTCACCGTCCTCAGCATGGCCAAGGTCACAAAAAAAACCCAGACCTTTGCAGAAACAAGATAGGTGGGTCATGCTCAGAGCTGTGTGAGCTTACCAATCAGAGCAGACTGAGCTTTTTTTCAGACACTGAAATAGAGCATTCATATGGAGGACTGCAGCACTGGATAGTAATAGATTAATAATGTATTTTCTGAACATTATTGAATGTAAACATTTTCTAGTAGACACCAAAAACAAAAGTATGAACCTAAAAATTTTGATAATATGGGATCTTTAATATTTACTCACTGTAATTTGATCAAACGTGATAACACAGTGGGTCAGAAATGTCCAATTATGTTTTAACTGGCGATTAACTTTCACAATTCTCCAACTCCTGGCTACAGGGTGTGGAGATCAGCAGTGACACATCCAGATATGGAGCATGCGGTGCCATAGCTCAAAATAGTCTCCTGGGTTTGTTTTGAATCACAGGGAATTGGCACCACACCCACAGTGGCAGGTTGACATCACCAGGGAGCACAGCCCAAATGCTCTGCCAGCCTGGCAGCACTTGACATCAAAACCTGGCATTTGCTCTGTTAGAATAGCCGATACATTACAAAATTCGCTACGCTATTGATGACGCTATGATTTACATTTAGAAAAAACAGATTGCTGTTTCATTCATTTCATCCTCACGCATGCACACGTATGCAATTTTCCCAGTGACGCACGGAACAATGAATTACGTAGTCTCTTTTCACATGTGCGTATAATACTGAACAGCATTTGCAAGTCAACCATATAACACTGTACACAAACACACTGACACGTACACTTAGGACAAAGGCACATCTGAGTCATTAATTGTCATGGCGCTTTCTTCTTCTAGGACAAAGTCTAACTCCAGAAGATCCCCACAGCGTGATGAATGTACAAATGAGTCAGCAGGTATGTTATTTTCAAACTGCTTGACTGTTTGGTGAAAAAGCCATCTCTATGCAAATTCCTGACATATTCATACATTATCTGACTTGCGTAGGGTGTTGACTTTTACACGTATAAAGGAGCTAACCTGATACAAAAGCTGCGTGACTCAAGAGATTTCCAACAAACTGACAGAGACGTCAGTTATCCAATCAAAGAGCTTCATCTTACCTCTTTGCTGCCCTCCACATCCGACGAGTCACTGCTGAAATCTTCTGTGTTTAGGTTTTCAAAGTCCGACTCGCCCACAGCGATAGGCACTGTGACTGTCAGGCTGGGGTTATGAATAAATGACATGTAGTCACATTCCTCCATTGGGTACTTCCCCGTAGTGTCCCCACCAACCACGACCCCAACCACCAGCCCCCCTCCAGGCCGTCCATTGCCTTCTGTCATGTACACCCCACTTGGGTCTTTGGTGATCTCCACTGAAGTGTGGTTGGAGATGCAGTTGCCCTTGCCGTTGCTGTGCAGTTCATCCAGAGGTTTGCTCTCCTCAGTCAGACTGGAGCCCTTACCACCTCCACTAAAGCAGAGGCTCTGGAGGAAATGGCGCACAGTTGTTTTGACGAATGCGATGCCCCGCTGGATCCGGCCAACTGCGATCTGCAGGTTGTTCATCTCACTGTCATCGTCTGTTGCTGCCAGGTTGTCAGCGCTGAATGAGCTCAGAAGGAGAGCCAGGAACAGGTTCAGAACCTGGGAAGAAGTGGACATGATTGACCTTATAACCATCAAACAAGATTAGTGTTTAAAGGACTTGACTTCATAATCTGGAAAATAAAAAGGCAGAAACCCATACCACCAGGTTTCCAATGACCATGACCATCATGAAGACAATCAGGCACATGCTCTGCCCGGCCACCTCCATGCAGTCCCACATGGTCTCGATCCACTCTCCGCACAGCACCCGGAACACGATGAGGAAGGAGTGGAAGAAGTCGTGCATGTGCCAGCGAGGCAGCTGACAGTCGTCGGAGATCTTACACACACACTCCTTGTAGCTCTTGCCAAACAGCTGCATGCCCACTACGGCAAAGATGAACACGATGATGGCCAGCACCAGAGTCAAGTTCCCCAGAGCGCCCACTGAGTTACCAATGATCTTGATCAGCATGTTCAGAGTGGGCCAGGACTTGGCCAGTTTGAAGACCCTCAGCTGTTTCAAAGGAAGTTGAAAGTGTCTGATTTTCACAACGTTTTTCTACATGATCAATATTCAATAGATCAATGAATATATAACTGTATATAACATAGGTAAAATCAAATCTGTCAGCTGCCAATCCAGCTGTCCTGGTGATGGCTTATACTACCAAACATGCCGAGTGATGTCAACAGCTTTAAGAAAAGACAGTGTCAAAGAGAGCTGCCTCAAAAAAACAGATTGATGTGAGAGTGGCATCAGGATTATATAACTCCTAGCATTTCAATTAGTGTGTTCTCAATTTCAACATGTAAAAAACGACTGACTGTGACCTCAAACAAACTAGAAGCACAGCAACAGTCATACAAAGCTAATCAGGTGAACAGAAAAAAAAACACACTATGCCCCAACGGCCACAACTCTCAGTGGAACATTTCATGTATTTTGAAAAGCTCTCGTTACATCATTACCTCATTAATAGCGTGAATGTTATTGAGAGAGCCATCGTGGGCTCCTGACTCTGAGAGCACGGGTAGATAACTCTTATTGACAGTTCATGTAATTCAGCTTTTCTAAGAAGATATTACTCAGCTAGAGCTCTTACCAATCTGAAGGACCTGAGCACAGAGAGGCCTTCCACGTTGGCCAAGCCGAGCTCTATCAGACTCAGACTGACAATGATGCCGTCAAAGACGTTCCAGCCCTCCTGGAAGTAGTAGTAGGGATCCAGGGCGATGATCTTAAAGCACATCTCTGCTGTGAAGATGCCCGTGAACACCTAATGACAAAAAGGGCAAACACTACTTTTAAAGCCCCAATCTGTACCATGGCACATGGTAATGTGTTTTGTATGCATATCAGACAATACTTGCCAGGTTTCCAACTGAGAGGACGTTGGCAAACTCTGTAGTCATGGGGTAATGCTCCATGGCCATGAAAAGGGTGTTGAGGACGATACAAATGGTGATAGCCAGATCCACAAATGGGTCCATGACCACACTGTTGACTACCTCCTTGATTTTCAGCCATGCTGGGCAACAGTCCCAGATCAGACCGGTGTTGGCAAACCGATACCAGCAAGGGGGGCATTTCTGCCTCGACTCTTCAAGCTCTGGGAAAGGAGAAATGAACACATTTTGTGATAAGAAAAAGCAGGTAAGAATTATTCCTTTACACTGTATATGCTGTCCTAGTTTTTTCTAGAAATAAAAGGTCATGGCATAAAGTTCAAGACAGGAATCAAATCGTTCAAGAAGGTACAAACATATGGCGTGACCCTTTACCTTCCATGGTGTTGGTGAGTATACTGGCCACACTCATGGCTCTCTGCCTGCCCCCTGGTTCATCTAAATAATCCATGGATGGCTGGTGAAAACCTGACCTCCGTTTCTTAAGCTCAGTATCAGTGGTTGTCCCCTGGGAAAAAACAAAAACAAAAACATGAAATAAACATAATCATGCCGAGACACTCGAGCGCTAAATGGCAAAAAGAGATGAGATGTTTGAAGGAACTTGAACAGAACAGCTGGGATGGTGTGTAGGAACTCTGAAGGATGAGTTTGGTGATATATTTTGGTTAATTTTATTTTATTTGTCAATAAATCCCATGAAAACAACAAAACAAATGATGAATGTATTGGGGGTCGTCTGTTGATGTTATGGACAGATGTGAACAGGGGTTTCTTAAGATCCAGGTGACAGGTAATCAGAAGCTATTGGGTGCACCTGTGATGTTCTCCCTCAGCTGGCTGCAGTCAGTCAGCTGGGAGGTTATATCAGGGGGCTGCAGCTCCCCTGCTCAGATGGTTGTGTGTTTTCAGAGGATCAACACCATCACTTTTGGTTTCTGGGTCTGATGTTTATTATTTATCTATCATTTTGATAGAATCAGTGGGTGGCTGTGGGTTTTATTCCCACCGCCACCCACCGCCCACCGCCATTTTAGACACCAAGGGACCAGTTTGCTTTGACCCTTTTGTGATTAATGCAGCGCTTTGTTAGTTTTCCCTCCCTTTAACCCCTGTCCTTCAGGTTTTGTTTTCTGGGGAAACATAACAATAAGCCTATTTTTGACGGTATTGGACAGCAGCCACTTCAAGCTGCACAGAGCCGATCGAGCCAAACAGGAAGTCAGGCAGTGTTGCATAGTGCATCTCGTCAATTATCAAAATAGAACACACTGTCAGACTCTAATCGACAGCACAACAAAGTCGGAGATTATATTGAAACACACTTAAAACAGAAAATTAAAGAACAATGTAAATGCATAGCCATCCTCCCATGGTAGAGGGACAAAAACCAGGGAAATATGAAAAAACAAGCACAATCTGAACAAGTCAACAATATCAGGCAGGCATGACTCTCCACTTCTGAAACAGTCCCGGTGGGATGTGAAGTTGAGGACGGAACAAAACAGCATCGTACAGTGAGGTTAGGGAGACATGCCCAGTGGAATCCGGGTGTCAGGGGATCACCAAAGTCAATTGGGTTCAGACCATGAGTTTAACTCAGATCTTTTAAAAGTCTCACATTGTCTGGGCTTTGTGTAGGCTTGTAGGACTAATTTATTCATCAACATAAGAACACTAGGATGGGGATAAAAGTAACTACAGTATATGAACTTAAAGCATGAAACAAGCAGTTAAGTCACCTCAGGCAGCAGGAGACCTACAGGGGAGGTTGTTACTGAAGTCCCACCGACCAGCGACACCACACCGTTGCAGTCTACGGAGCAGTGCATCTTGCCATTGGCGGGCAGCATGATCCTTGGTGCCCCGAGGCTGGTCTGGCTGATGGCGCTGCAGCGGCGCTCGAGGCGGCGTGGCAAGAACAGGGAGCCCCGGCGGCTGTCGCTCTCCTCAAAGGTGCTGTGCTCGTCATCGGCGAAGTCGTTCTCGGAGCCCATGTCTCGCGCACGGCCTCGGAAGCTGAACAGGCTCGCTCGGCTGTTCCTCCGAGGTGAGAAGAGGGATCCACGGACACTGAGAAGAGACTGATGAAGGAGATTAGGGTTAGAGGATGGAGGGAATAGTGAATCCTCCTTGATTTATCTTTACGTGCTTGTTTTTAAGAAACACATTTTGGGAATTGCTTTGATGCAGAGAGTTAGATGAGAAGACTGATACCACTAATGTCTGTAAGCTAAATAGAAGCTAAAGCCAGCAGCCAGTTAGCTTAGCTTAGCATAAAGACTGGATACAAGGGGAAACAGCTAGCCTGGTTCAGTCTGAAAGCAACAAAACTGCCCCATTTGAGGCTATATCAGTATTAAAAGGGCACTATGTCGTTTTGCTGCATCCAGTCTTCATGTTAAGCTAAATTAAGCAAGTCGGCTACTGGCTGTAACTTTATAGTGAAAGTCAGATATTAGAGTGGTGTCCATCTTCTCATGTAACTGAAAGAATACACACTGTTATAGGTGGCCCTGGCTTTATATGTTTACTGGTTTTAACTGTATCAGTGGCGTGATGTGACATGTCTGCAGAGACTAACTTCAGTCCACTTTTTATTCCTCTGTCAAGGAAGTATTCACCTGGTTGGGTGAGGAGCATCTCTTCTCATAGGAGAGCCTGTTGGCATCGATGGAGAAGCGAAAGCTGGACCTCTTGATGCTGTCCTCGGACTCAGACTTGTGGAACTTGTCCCTTGCCCCCCTCTCCTCCTCCTCCTCCCTCTGCTTCCTCTTCTTGCGCCTGTTGCGCCGCTCCTTGGCACTTTTCGAGCTGAGCTTCGACGTCCCCGAGGAGGACTCGGAGGTGGGGCCCCCTCTCCCGCTGTACTCTCCGCTCTCCGTGGCTGCTGCCGCGGCAACCTACCAGCCAATCAGAGCACAAACACAGTTGTCATGGCGACCCCGTGCCTGTCTCAGAGGCTCTCGTGGACTGGAGTGGAGGAGAAAGCCTGGCAGCTGAGAGCAGCAGCAGCAGCAGCATGAAGAACCAAATATGCCTCAGACGCCTTCTAAAAATGGACGCCTGAATGTTTTCATGCAAACCAAAACATTTCCAGAGCAAACCAATGCATAGCAAATCAAACATCAGCCAATCTCTTGCATTTTTCTGTGAGGAACATGATATACTATCATGTGCATCGACAGACATTCTGCTTCATATTAGGATTTTTCATGAAATGCTAGGAAGCTAGTTTGGGAGATGCGAGTAGGCAAAATCTGTTTTTTTAAAAAGAAAAAATTGTCTGTATAGTTACGAATTTACATCTGACTCTGTAGCAATCACGGAACAAATAATCACTTTAATTAAATTTCATTGCTTTCTCTTGTTTATCTCTCATCTATGTGCTAATGGAGAGAAATGCCTCTCTGTCCCACAAGACACAGCGCTATCGTAAGAGGATTTAAAAGTCTGTCATGGCAACTACAACCAACAACAACAATCTAAATGTGCACGAGCCTGATAAGACATAGCTGAGCCTGGCTAAAAAGCCACTGAGGGGTCGAGCAGAGGTGGAAACATAAAGCAAGGCGGGAAGATGGAAGACCATCTATCTGACGTGCGACTAATGAGGGTGAGCTAAGAAGGATACCATGTGCTATTGAACTATATGCACAAAGTAAAACAACATATAGCTCTTGATCTATCTTTAAGTACTGTATGTGCATCAGTGGTCGTCAACCTTTTTTGGGTTACTGAACCTCACGTCACATCAGATGAGCTCATCAACCCTTCCTCCATAACCATCTGTTATGTTCCAATGTGCTGTCAATTAATTTTTAAAGAGGACGTTAAGCAGCACTACATTTAAGTAGATACTGTTACAATCAGTTAACATACACTTGAACTGTCAATGTCAATGGTCAGTTTTGTCAAATCTGCATTCATAATATTTCCACTAGGAATGGCAGGAGCTGGATCTTCTTACAATTCACCAAATGCTTTGGTAATACTTTTGCTTAATATTTTAACAGTTTACTTCAAGATAACTATTTCAACTGATTACTTTTAGCTATTTTAGCTGGTTATTAACTATTTCAACAAATTACTTTTATCTAGTTATTTAAATTATTGACTTTTAGCTAATTATATCAACTAATTCTACCCCTTTATAAAATCCTTTAAATATATTCTAAAATTATTTATTTAAAATACTGACTATTTCTGACTATTTCATACAATTAATCCATTTATTTTAGCTTACTATTTTATGGTGTAGTCTATTGATGCTGGAAATAATTTATACTGTATATAGCTAGAGATTAGCACAGCACCAATTTTGGGTGTTTGCTTCCTCAAAAACAAAAAACCCCCAACAGAACAGTCTATTTTCTATTCTTGTTTAATTAGTCGAGCTCCCCCCTCAATGTTGTCACGTCCCCCCTGGCAACTGCAGAAGTAGTCTCTGGGGTTGAAGTACCCCTTGATGGAAATCACTGCTGTATATCACCAATCTGTGCCAATCAATGCCACACAGCAGGACAGAAATAGACTGACTTTGCCATGACAAGCTTCAAAATAACTGGTTGGCTGCCCAGGAAGGTATGGTTGTCCCTTGATGATGAGCCTCTGATACATACATGGTACCAGCGGTTACAGCTACAGTAAGTATAAACACATGCAATTCATTCTGCTCATTTTTCTTTCTGTAGGTCAACCAAGGACTCCTGAGCCCAGAGGGAACAGCAGAGGGGTGTCAGTCATCCTGGACAGTAAATCCCTCTGTTTCCCGGGGCAACGGTAATTTTGGCAGCTGGCTCAAGACTTTAAGCTCAAGAGTCAACAGAGGCTCCGTAGTTAAACACGAGGACATTCTCCCAGCCACTCGTCTATGTTTATGAAATACTCAAACTTTTCCAAATGCTCAACAACAAAATCCAAAGGTCATTAAAGTTCCCTGTCACTTTAAAAGGCTAAAACATCACTTTTTTAATGGAATTCTCAATGAAGTCGATTAAGAAATTACTGTTGAATGAAGTGTTTGACATAATTAGATACAGACTGTAAGCCTCAATTCTAAAGACATGAAATGTCCTGCCTGTGCCTCCTCCTGCTGTCTCTTCAGCTGCTCCAGCATGGCCTGGAACTCCTCCTCCTTCTGCTGGGCCTCCTCGATGGTCGCCTGGTTCTGCTCGTCGTAAGCCATGGCCACAACGGCCAAGATCAGGTTGACCAGGTAGAAGGAGCCCAGGAAGATCACCAGCACAAAGAAGATCATGTAGGGTTTTCCTGCCGCGCGCAAAGTCTGATGGATCGAAGACGGACAGGAGAGGAGAAGAGGTAGGAATTTAACAACGACCTGTTTATCAGCTATTCATGAGAGTAAAAGACAGATGTCATCATGGATGTTTGTCGTGTCTCTTCTTTGTAGTTGGATAAACACAATATGTAGTGTTCAGTTGTGGTCATCCCATTGTTTGGTGACTTGCAAATATCAAATTGCGGCATTGTGCTGCTGCAGTGCAAAACAAAACACACAAAAAACCCCTTACGTAACAGGCCTAGTCTATAATTACAGAGTGACACGCCCGTTTGAGAAAACTGAAAAAGCTAGCTGGATATGTTTGCTCAGATATTTACTGACTTTACGTACAAGATATGGCGGGTTAGAAACGTTCTACAAATCTCACTGTCACCAGCTTTTACAGATGGTAAATATTCCCAAAAGACAAGCAAATTCTGCACTCTATAAAGATCATAAATGTGTCACAGGAATCCTCTGGAGTTCTACCAACCTGCTGGTAGAGGTTTTCCCAGTAGTCCTGGGTCATTAGTCGGAACAGAGAGAGGAACGCCCAGCTGAAGGTGTCAAAGCTGGTGTAGCCATAGTCTGGATTACGACCAGCTTTAATGCATATGAAGCCCTCCGGACAGAGCCTGTCAGGACACGCAGGTGTTAGAAACAAGAGGTATCATGTGTATTATGAACATAATTATGTATGAAAAGAAAAAACAGTATATTGTTTGGTAGCAAAAATTGATAAGTAACATGGTGTTAATTTACAGCACTGCTGCATCCTCATGACCCGATGCTACGCACAAACATTTAACATCACGTAACAAAATCAAATCATGTTTTCTGTCGAGAGGCACCTGATGTTGGTTGTTCTCAGCTTGCAAGTTGTGAAGAAGTCTCAAAACCACCAAGTGTCTTTTTTGTTTACCATCTTGTACTGTTAAGCCGCCATGCAGGACCATTCTGTGCAGTACAGTCCAGTCAATTCGACACTGATTTGTGTTGATGTTGTATCTTATTACAAGTTTAGATGTAACACACCTGCTGTATATATTACACTCTGCCTCACCTCTAAAAAAAACTGCCTCTAAAGTCAAAGTTTGGAACTGCGACAGAAACACCTGTGTGACAAACGGCTTCGATATCAGCTCAAATCAATACACAGCAAGCAAGGATTTTGCCAAAACACATTAAATGAAATGCACCCATAGTTAACCAGCAGTTTAGATTCCTGCGATGCCTCAGCGCGGTGGCGACTGTCGACACTAATTGTGTACGCTCAGCTTTGTGGTGCATCTAATTGGCCATATAAATAAAACATGTCAAGCCTTACCCTGCGCCGCTGCCGTTCCCACAGAGCAGAGCGTCCCTGCGGTCAGGAAGGTAATAGTAATTATCTGGAGGAGGGGGGGAGACAAAGGGACGGTCAGTGAACGCCACATATGAAGAAACAGAAAGAGGTTGATGAGGGACGAAAGTGTCATATTTTTGTGGCGTCATATTGTAATGTGATGAGGAGAAAGAAGGAGAAAGGTGGTGATCTGTTATTTTGTTTAAACACCTAGCCAAGTTAGTCACTGCAGTAACAGCCACTCTGTTCTCATTTAAAAATCAAGTGTAAAGAAATCACAATCACATCAGATTTTTTTTTATCTGCAAGCGTAGTCATGGATACCATTAAAACGTTAAAACATCCATACAATTTGAATCGGCCCTGTCGTCTTCCCCTCCTCTCGCTCTGCGTCAGCTTGTAGTCTAGCTGGTGCGCGTCTCCTCGATATCCTGCTGGCGGGCCAGTGACTCACCCTCCACTAGCACTTTAGGCTGCTCATGCCACACAGATGGGCCATGGGAGAATGACGGCGGGTGGTGAGGGGGTGAAAGTGGAGGGTTTTATTGTTGTGGCGATTATCTGCCACATTTACCGCATTCTCCCACCAGCCCTTGTTAGAGAGCGCAGCCCCTGCTCCCAGCCATCGCTGTCACTCTTCATCATGGCAGCGTTCCAGTGTGCCTGACCTCCCCCCCCCCACACTCATCCACCACAGCCACCCCCCACCACCACCCTGACCCATCTCTGCATATGAAACAGGGAGAATCTGACTCAGGCCGTCTGGGTCGGATGCTAACTTGACCCCGGTTAACCTCTACGTGCGCCTAGCAGACATGTAACAACATTTTCGCACCGCCTGACTCGGCTTACTATCATCGCTGATGTACTCCGTCCAGTTGAACGGGCTCTCCGTGGTGTTCAGCGTGAACGTGGTGATACCCATGGTGCTGTTGAAAAACGGCATGTCGTCCGCGGTGATGTTGGTGCCGTTGGTGCCGTTGGTGCTGATTGGCACGCGCACGCACTTCTGTCTCAGGTTGCCCATGAAGAGCTGCAGGCCGATGAGGGCGAAGACGCTGAGGCAGAACACAGTGAGGATCATGACGTCCGACAGCTTTTTTACCGACTGGATCAGTGCGCCGACGATGGTCTTCAAGCCTGAACAAGAGTGAGGGCAAGGGGGCGGGAGGGGGACATCGCAGAATCATTACTGCCTGCTAATTACAGCCACAAGCTTGTGTAGAGAAGAAGCTGCTAATAAGAGTCTACAGTAGCGAGCAGCCAGGGGGATCTGCAGTGGAGGTTCCTGTATGAACTGTGTGCTGTCATACAGGATCCAGACTGACACAGATCACTGCTAATCGTTGATAAATCACGAGAGAAAGCTATGTTTCTCCTGCATATGGCACTGGTCTCCGTAAAAACGATTCTTCATTAACAATGTCTTTGTTTGTGTTGCTGTTTGTTCTATATTTTCACAGCAGCTGTGGCCAGACCGAGCTCTATTTTAGTGCATTCCCAAAGAGCAGCGCACAACAACGCTAAGTGATGTGCACAAGGTCAATGAGGACGAGCGCACATGCTGTTTTTATCCATAGCAGCACTGTAGTGTGCGCAAAATACGGTTGGGTGAAGTGAGATTGGAAGGTGGTTGTGGTGATTAATGGTTATCTTCTCAGCCAGTGATGCTGCTGGACTACTGTGAAGGAAACACAACCTACACTCCCTGATAAAGGTAAAGTTTTTACTTTTTTTAAAAGAGAGTTGGATGTGAAGAATGATGACACTTTGCTGTCTGTGCAGTTGGTCTGGGAAATATGTTGATATTTTGTGATATCGTGATGTGAGACTTTATATAATATATTCATTATTTGGGGTTTTTTGTTCACCATTTCCTGTTTTGTTTAGTGAATCATACCCTAACAAGTCATGATTTACTTTCCACTTCCTGTCTTTCCAGCCCATTCTACGTGTACACCTGTATTTCTTTTGTTCATCCGTTTATTTAAGTCTGTCTTCTTCCCTCACACTTTGTCAGTTTGCCTGTTTTGGCCCAGTTTTTAACTTTGGATAGAGTGTCTAGTCTCTATGCTGAGCTTAGCTAATTGCCTACAAGCTCGAGCTTCATATTTAATGTTCGGGGGTGGGAGTATCAATCGTGTATCAATCCTCTCATCTAACTCTCGACAAAAAGGCCAGAAAGCGTATTGCTCACAATGTGGAACCGTTCCCTTACCAGAATGATGCTGCAGGGAAAACAGACCTTCACATTAAAGACAACATTATCACCAAAACACCACTCTCAATCTTGTTACACTTCCTCTCCCACCTTTGCGCCATATGCACTTGCAAAATGTATTTCAAGGGCAGGAAAAATACAACATGTGCCAACGAGAATTTGCACTGCCAAAAAAATAGAGCCCAAAATGTAGTGTTTGTGATGCTGGAATAAGAAATGTATGCTGTGTATTTACATGATCCTCTTTATACAAACATCCAATGACAAGTTGTCCTGGGCGGTTTACATATGACCTTTTTGTTAGTCTGTGATGTCAATTGTGTTAGTGTCACCCAACCACCGCTCACCAGATCACAATTTCTCCAAAAACACACAACATTGAACAGGACATGCACAGGAAAACAAGGTAAGGAGGAACCCTACACACACGAGTGCTCGCCACCAGAAAAATCGGCTTTTGCAATGTCTCATGCAAAAATGAAAAAAAATTAAATAGTGCTTGTAAGTCTCCCAAGGCAAGAATAGATTTCAACCAAAAGGAATTCCGCCTTAAAGGATGTATCTAAAAGCTAAGAATCCTGTCAATCTGTGCAGATTGGAGCCAGATTCAAGCTTTTACTGGCCTTGGGACGAAGGCAGCGTGAGAGACGGCGACGGGCGTCATCAGGCTTAGCTACGGTGAGATGAGCTGAGATGGGGACGGGGCGCGGGGGGGGAGTGCTTGGATGTTAGCCAGTTAGCCGTTAGCATTTCATTAACCCTATGGCTCTCTCACCTGGGATGACTGATATAGTTTTCAGGGCTCGCAGAACCCTGAAGGTTCGCAGTGCTGAGACATTGCCCAGGTCCACAAACTCTGTGACATATCTGTAAGGGAAGGTAGGGAGGAGGAGGAGGAGGAGGAGGAAGGAGGGAGGGAGGAAGGTAGTTTGGGGGAAAAAGGTGTAGGACACACGCACACACACATCAGGCACCCACACACATGGCGTGACAAGACAAAAGGAGGGTCGTGGGAAGGGGAGGGGGAGAGGAGGGAACGGCAAACGGTCACGCACAGAGGACAAATGGCAGGAGTGCTGGCGGCAGGCACGGCAGCCTTACCTGGTATAACTGAGATTGTTTTCAAAGCTCGCAAAACTCTGAACGTGCGCAGAGCTGAAACATTGCCTAGGTTTACAAACTCTGTTATATACCTGCAGGATCAAATGCACAGTTATTACACAGCAGAAACCCATCACACGTGCACAGACAGTCTGAGAGACACAACCCTCCTCTCGGTGTTACAGGAATCTCTCAGACAAAACAAGATTACAGTCTTATTATATTAACAGTCACTATGTAACCTAATGCTCAAGGCTTTGTTTTATAGTCTCAAGACAAGTAGGTGAGCTTACTGATGCGTGAGGCAAATATGGGCCACGATTCTCAATGCTTCGGGGGCATGAGTGGAGTTGAGAGTTTTTGGCCGTGCTTTCAAAATGCACACATCTGGGCTGCAGATTATCCCCCCCCCCCTCCGCTTCACATTCAGAGGAACTTAATAGGCTTCTGGGATGATTAGCATTAAAAGCATTTGGCCTCTTAATCTACGCCACATCATGTTAAGCTCAGCCTAACTCGGCTTGTCAGAATACTTACGCCATGAGGATAACACTGAAATCCAGCCAGTTCCACGGGTCCCGCAGGAAAGTGAACTTCCCCACACAGAAGCCCCTGGCCAGGATCTTTATGAGGGACTCGAAGGTGTAAATCCCTGTGAATGTGTACCTGAGAAAAAAAAAGGTGAAGAAGAGACGGAGTGTGATGTCGCTTAATGACTTGGTTGCTCAGAGGCAAGGTGACAGACACGCTGTGTTCAGGGCAGTGCTGGATTTGATATGACCATCCCTGATGGGGACCAACTCAGGGAATGCAGTGTACATAATACCAAAGTGCCTGAGAACCAAACAAGCATAAGCTCAATGAATAATGCCCCTAAAAGATGGTGAATCATAAGTGTCTGAAATCTCAGTTTACTGCTCACTAACTGCTGCGTGTCTCTGATATAGAGAGTAGTGAGTGAGTAATCTCAAACGCTGAAGTTAGACAAAATGTCTTTTCCCAATGATTTCTATCAGCAGTTTTGTATTAGTTTATCCATACTGATGTCTCCAGAAAGTGTGTTTTGTGCTGATTTCAGTGTGTGTACACGATTTTGTGTTTAGATCAGACTAAGTTGTGACTCTGGGAGGAAGAGGTATGATTTTGGATGAAGGTCAATATGCGCATGTTAATCTCAAGTCAGAAAACGTCTTGTTCTCCAGACAGAAATAAGAGAAACTGGTGACTCACTCTACATTCTTGGCCCATTCCGGGGGGTTACTGAGGGTCATGAAAGCACAGTTGGTCAGGATGGTGAACATGATCAACATGCTGAACATCGTAGAGACACAGTCAAGGAACACAGCGGAACAGCAACAAGTCAAAACTAACAATTGCCCATGTATAATTGCTACAGTATTTATTAAACAACCTATCTGTTCGCCCATAATCTAGTGAAGCCTGACGTATGCCCACATAGACACTAAACCAAACATGACATTTATTTCTTCGTAACAAGCACATCTAAATCCGCCCCTTTGTCCGCTAAACCCTTTAATCCAAATCAAACTGTGTCCGTAGCAACCTTGAAAGGATATGAGTGTACTAAAACTCTAATGGCTACCCTCCTTAGAGGGTTGAAGGGGTTTAAGATGTACAAGGCAGGAGTGGCGTTGAAACGGAAGATTGCCTTCCCGCGATTCAATACTATGAAGGTCTGAAAGAAAGACAGAACAAAATGAGTTAAATCTGTATCAACCTGTTCACCTTCTTTGTTCAATGTGAGAGAAAACAGTACAGATGAGCGTCCAAGAGTATGTGCTCGTCATGCCCGCCCTCGTGCATGTGTGATCAGTCATAACATTGGACAGGATTAAGCTGTCGAGCCTCTGCTCAGTCAGTGGTTGTTTCTGTAATGAAGCTGGATGAATCTTCTCCAGGCAGGACATGTTGGCACTGCAGTTAAACTGGCACAGCAGCTCAGATTAGCATTAGCACCTCTGCTGGCCTGCACTTTGAAGGGCTCTAACCGAGCGCATTAATGTTGAGATGGATTTTTGCAGCGCGCCTGTTGAAATACCAAACTCTAATGCTGCTAATTGAATTTAAATGTACTAAACAATTAGCCAAATTTGTTTTCAGTGGTGGGAGTTTTTAAAGAGGGGAAACTAACAAAAAAGTTCATTATTGAGCTTTAGAAATAGCTACTAAGAGCTGCTTCTAGTTGTCATGCTAAGCTAAGTGGCTGCTGGATCTAGCTTTATATTCATTGTACAGACATGAGAGCGGTATTAATGTTTTCATCTAACTCTCAACAAGACAGTGAATTAGTCTGTATTCACAAATGAGAAAGTATTCCATCTACAAAATGAAACGCTTGAATGGCAGTGATACAAAAAACTTGTTTTAAAAAGATCTGCACTTTACCCTTTGAAAAAGAAAATGACCTGCCCACATTAAAGGACTGGAAGTGAATGTATTCAGGTGTTCTATTTCTTAAGCAGAAGTTTATCTTACGTGGGAGGAAACTGCTACATCTGTACACTTGTTTCCTTAAGATAGTCTGTTGAGAGCATTGGGCAATTAGTTCCGAGCTATTAGAGGCTAAAAACTTTAAATTATAAAGTACAGACCTGTAATGAATCACAATTCAATGCTTGAGTCATAACTGGGAGCTAAATCAGTGACATAATGATGCTTTCAGGCCGGCACAGACAAGAACGTTTACATTATCTAACATCATATTTTCCTTCCGTTAAGACAGACTTGAGACGACAGACCTTCTGACTGCTGTAGAAGGGGTCCATGTCCTCCAGAGGAGTGGACACCAGGTTGGGAGGGATGTCCCCATAGATGAAGGGGAGAGACTTCCCCGCCTCCAGGTCGCTGTTGGGCTTGGGCCCATTGTCATCGTCGCTGTCGCTGCGGCGCTCCGCCCGCGGTCTCCGGGCCTCCTCCTCGGCGATGCGCCTCTCGATGGCGGCCAGCGACTCGGGGACGAAGGGGCGGAAGCTGTCAGGTCCGGGCGGTACAAGCAGCTGTGCCATCTTGTCATCCTGCTCCTTCAGAGGGCAGCGAGGGGCTCAGCTGGGGCAGGGAGCTGCGAGGAGAAGGAAATGAGGGGGGAGTTAGTCACAAGTGAGATTTTGAATATATTTGACACGCTCACCTGTGGAGGTTCTTGGATCACACCGTAATTAAACTGAAAACACTGACAGGGAGATGTAATTATGAGATTATGACGGGTGTTTTTGAGACTCTCAGATTACCATTATGTTGCTGACATTTCAGTAAATGCACTGTCATGTCTTAAAAAAGCTGTACAGAACATTTACATGAATGTCTTGATTACATGAAGGTAACCCAGTTGCCGGCTCTAATATAATGCCATTGCATTTGTGTCGCAGCACAAAGCATCCTTTTTCTAAGGCTTTCAGCTTTTGAGGCCACTTTAACTCAAGGTAGTGCTGCTTTATTGCTCTCTTTACTCGTTTTTTTCGGTGCAGCCGACCGACTTGGATGAGGATTACCATGGCAACAGGAGGAAGCTCAGAAGACTCAAAGCAGTAAAGCGAGTTAGCCGTACGCATTTTCCCAAATAAGTAATTATGAAGGGATCTTTGAAACAAAGAGAAGGTCGTTAAAAAAACACGAGAAAAATGTAACGTGCAGCCATACCACGCGTTTCGTGTTACCATACGAAAACGGTTTTGTGACTGACCCCTTACGGCCGCTCTGATATTTCCAGAATCCTCAACTTAGTGAATAAGGCGAACACTTTAAGGCATGCACTTAAAGCCTCTGCGTTTACTTAACCTTGTGCTGCTTCAGACTTGTGACATACTCAGAGTGATACAGAACTGTCACAAGAACCCGACCCAGGGAGACAGTGACTCAGAAACAAGAGAACACAATGTTAAGTTGCAATCCCACTTACATAAAGAGGTTAAAAAGAAACGGGGATGTGTACATGACCTTCATATTTGAGTATCTACTTACCATTAAACAATGGAAATTCTTCCTTATGTATTTCAAGGTAGTCACATTTGCAGCGATGCTAATGGTCCTGACTGACTACTGACACCTTTTTTTTAAGTTCTATAACCTGTTACAGGAATAAGCCTTTGTTCTGAGAAAGTCTGGATGAACACCCAACTGTCTGCTAAAAGGCACATTAGCGTTCCAATTCTTTGAGGGAGAACGGAGACTGTGCGTAGGAATCAAAGCAGTGAAGAGGTCACAGGTAGGGTGGAGGCTTTAAAGAGGCAGTAAATAGGGGGGTCTGACGTTGGTGACGCGCCCTCAGCTGATTCACAGGGACACAGAAATAGCCTGAACCAACCAAGATGGACAGCATGAGAACAGGCAGGGAAATGACTCTCAGGAGAACATAATCTCACCACTTTCCCCATTTATGTCTCTGCGTGTGTGCCTCCATTTATTGCTCCATTTGGAGAAATTGGTTTGTGATGAATCAGAGGAAGAACTGTAATCTCATCGGATAATTAATCGGTGGATATCCTCAAATTAGTTAACAATGAACTGCCCCCACAATGGCTTTCAGTTCTAACGAACGACAGTATTGATTATTTTCTGCACCAATCAGCATCAACACCAGATTCCCCCCCGCTGTGAACCACCTGCCACCCTTCACACCCAGAGGACAATCATGATCCCACAGGAAATAGAGGGAAGGCACACAAACAAGACCTTCCCAAAAAACCCCAGTGAGCCATTATGAGCACATCCTTGGTGCCTCCCAGTCTCCACAGTCTCCCAGGTAGGTCCAAGTCCTCATGAGACACGACACTGGCCCAGAAAACATGAACTGCCCCTCTGGCGTATTCTCAATTCTTGCAAATGGAGCTGGGTGAACGCTTCAGCCTCCTTTAGCAGAAAGCAGGGGGTCGAGCGGAGGACAATTCTGAGCTATTTTGACATTCAAGCGAGCAACTCCGGGGAAAGTCTGGAACAGTGTCACCCCACCCCCGAACATACTAATGCTTACTAATGATCTAAATATGACTTTTAACAGTTCTCGACTTCCTGTGTCAGGTCTAACTATGTCACACCATACCCAAGCTTATTCTCAACCGCAGCACACGTCCCGACCCGATCAAACCAACAAGCTCGCCAACTTTCCTGTAGCCAATGTGATGAAGGTGGAGGAGAGTTACAAATCTATTTCTCTGAATGAAAATGGGAACAGACACAGATATAAGCTGGTAAACAAACCTATCATGGGTGGAAAATCACTTCACATGGAGTTAAAGCCAGCAGCCTGTTTAGCTTAGGTTAGCATAAAGCGTGGTTCTCTCGAAGGTTTAAAAAATTCTTCTACCAGCAGCTTTGAAGCTCACATTTTAAATCTTGTACTTGCTGTTCACCCGTTTTCAATCTTGCTCGCCATCTCCTGGCTGTAGCCTCATATTCATCGTACAGACTGGGCGGTGGTATTGATCTTATCGTGTCACTCTCAACAAGAAAATGATTAAGCAGATTCCAAATCATCCAAAATGTCTCGTCAGGGGTCGCTTGTTCTTTTGTTTACCGGATTTACTTCTGTCTGTTTTGTTGGATTTTGTTTTCAGTGTATTCTTAAAGCTTGCTTTTTGTTTCTACTATTTGTCTAAAGTCCCGCCCTTGGGTGCTTCCTGGAAAAAAAATGTCACAACTGAGAAGAAGAACTGTAATACAATCTGGTAGGACAGCTGGTACAAATAAAGCGAGTAAGGGGACATTGAGTCGAGTCCTTGTATCAAAACATATATACGTTTTGCACAGATCTTCATCGCTTGACACTGCGTATTTACACCTATATCATATATTTGTGCTGTATAATACTGTATTTGTATTACACAGTATTTCTGCACTCATACTGCATGCTGTAATGTTTGTAAGTTCTTTGGATTTCTGTTGTGAAATATGTTATGTCAGAGTCTTTCGAGCCTGGTCCTGGGCATGTTTTACATGTTTCCCTGCTGCAACACACCTGATGCAAATGAGTGGGTCGTTATCAGGCGTCAGCAGAGCTTGATGACAAGCTGATCATTTGAATCAGGTGTGTTGCAGCACAGAAACATCGATTTTTTTTCAGGGGGATTCTATTGTTAAACGTGAGTCAGAGTTGAAAGCTAAAGAAGAATTTCACCGGACAGGGAAATTAAAAGCTTTTAACTGCATATGACAACAAGTATGACCTTGAAAATGTGCATTATAGTTCTGTGACTGAATCAAGACTCCAGTCAACACATTTGTAGCTAAAAGTTTAACTGGAACTGGAAAATGTGAAAATTGAAGCATTACCACAAGCCTTTTATCCTAAAAGCAACAATGTAATTTCATTCCTGATGAGTGTATATGGCGAGAAATAAAGAGGAGATGAGTGATACGGCTCATAAAGTGTGGTCAACCAAGCGTAGCAACCATTATCACTGGAGTGGTGGCGTATTAGAAAGCCACCGCAGCTGGCGGATGTTGTTTCTAAGAATTCATCAGGCACTACCTGTGAATGAATGCATCTTCTCCTACAGCAGCGTCTCATAAAAACACATCTGCTCATGTCCCTGAGACTGCCCCGGGACCCAGTGTTGTGATGTGTGGCCTGACAGTTTGTCTAGCGTGTGCTGCCGGGTGGTGGGCGGGGAGGGGAAGGGGGGTGTTCCGCGAGGTCTGATCGACCCCTGGAGGCCCAACATCCACACCCACCTCTGAACCCGGCTATCGGTGTGGTCATCCCTGGCGTCACATGCAACCTGACAGACTGAAAACATGCAGGGACGGCCGACGTTTCTGCAGTTATGTATCTTGGCACTGGAAGGAGTCATGGTGTCTATGAAATCAGCGGCAATCTGTTTCACACGTAGACAGCCTTCAGTACTTAAAAAACTGTGATCCTGCACGCAGACATTGCTGGTGAAGGATCACAAGCCTTTGGAAAAATGGAGATTTCGGTCTTGTTTTCTATTGGCCACAAAATGACATTTAAAAAGATATCGTGACGATTTTGATTTACGCCTAAAAACACAAAATAGACGAATGGTGTTTGTTTCATGACTGAAAACACAAACTGACCTTAAAGGACGACACAATGTCATACTGTTTTACTTTGTTTGTATGTGGCGGACCCTGCCACCTTTCCTCTGAGAACAGCTTGTTTATTCCGTTATGGACAAGAAAAATGTGTCTGAGCTTGTATTATCACCTCATTAATATTCTAAATATCAAAATTCTGAGTTTACATTTCTTCTCCAAAACTACTTAATGCCCCTTTAAACCTTGATGCAAGGTCTTTTGTGAGCAAGTTGGGCACGGTGGCTTTGGAGGATAAAATACAACAACACTCAACAAGTTTTTATTTTCTGTTACGAAGAGGTCACTTCCTGTTGCGAGTCCGCGATAGCTGCACGATTAATCGAGTAGCTGTCAACTTATAAATGAACCGCAAACTATTTAGATGATCAAAATTCTCAGATTTTAGCTTCTTACATGTGAATGTTTTGTTGTTTCTTTGCTCCTATAAGACTATAACCCGAATATCTCCGGGTTGTGAATGAAACAAGACAATTGTGGATGATATCTTGCCATTTTCACCTTTGATCCCTGGATGAACAAACGTTAAATCCTGCAAAGAAACAAGCTATGATGACTCATTTTTCAACCCATTTTTCAGTTACTAATTCTCATATCTGTGTCTCAATCCTTCCACCAAACCCCAGTGAGAAACTGAAACTTTCCCACACATTGTTCCTCCTCACACATACGGGGTGAGAGTGTCAAACCTTGTCCTCTGATCGTGTCCCCCGCTCTGTGTCTCTGTCCATGGTGCTAAAGAAGGAGGACACACCTGCCTCCATCAAATCAGACATTTTGCTCCACAACCGCCAGCGAGCATCTCTGTGCTCTGCTCCTGAGTTTAGCCCCATTTTTTCCCCTGTTCATGACTGCAATCTGTGCTGACATGGTGTCAAAAGGGCGCTGCTGTCCATGGTGCTTAAAGAAGAAGACACCTGATACCATTTTGAACCACAATCACACCAATGCTCTGTTAAAGCACAATGGACGCCTCTCTTAAAGCACTTTGAAGAGCCTGTAGTTGATATTTAAGCACACCTGTATTGATTTTTACAGCTTTTCTCCGACACCTTGAAGCAACAGATAGACGCGGACATGGGTGGAGGTAGCTCGTAGTGGGGGGAGGAAGGCTGGTTAGGTGGAGGAAGAAAAGAAGACGGTACCTTAATGGTTTTTCTCAGGCGGTTTCAGAACGAGCCGCTGTCGCCATGTTGATGAGGTCTCCGCGTATTTCTCTCCGAAAATAGACACTTTCCGCCGCAGACGAGGGAGCTCGACGAGTCAGCCGCGGCCATCATGCCTTCCCTCCAGAAACACCAGCAGCAGCAGCAGCAGAAGCAGCAACACGACGAGACGTGAAGGCAGACGGAGGCACGTACACACCGGGGACTGTCGCTCGCTCCAGCAGCCACCCGTCAACATCCCCTGGACACCACCGGTGCCCAAGCTGGGGTCCGGGGGCCACCTGGAGGTCCATGAAAACTGCGAAACCAAGCGGAACCAAGGCGCGCTTTCATCCACCTAACCTAACGCCACCCCCTCACGTCCGCTCTCACCACGTTATCATTAATATGAACAACTTTAAAGGGGGCTCGGAGCAGATTCGCCATTCAACTCACGCGAAACCAACAGGTCCGAGCATGAATGAAGTCTGGGCGTGTCCTCTCCAGATGTGCCTACATTATCAGTCTGCTTCTTTTATGCCAAAAATAGACCCAGACCCTTTTGTGTGTGTGTGTGTGTTTATTTTTTCTCTAGAAACTTCTTCACCTGACCCTCTTCTCCTCGCATCACATGTTATAAACAGAAAGCCATTTTTTTCTCCACACCACACAGGCCTGCGAGGGGGATAATGTGTGTGTGTGTGTCACGACGTGGAGGTTGTTTGCGCATTTGATTGGAAATGAAACATGAAAGTGTTCCGTACGAGCACTTATGAGCGACCACTGTGTTTATTTCGCGATAGAAAACGGTGTTTAAAGGAGGAAACACTTCGGTGATATAGTCCTGCCAGGCGGCGCAATTAGCGGAGGGATAAAAGATGAAGAAAAGAAAAAAACAAGCTAATAAAGATGTAAAAGCTCTCAGACGCGCCTCGTCCTGCGTCCATTTCACACAAAAGACACTCGAAATGCGTTTACTGTGTTGTCTAACCATAAAACAAGACCCGTTTTCTAGTCTAAACCTCAATTAAAGTAAGCTGTCACGTCAAAAAAAAAAAAAGGGGGCTGTCAAAACCTCTAAATACTCACCACCATTACGGTGCCCAGCAGGTGGGGACCCTGAAGGTAGATCCCATATCCGAAATAATTAATCCTGGGTTTAAAGCCCGTCAATGTGTCCCTTTGTAGAAAGAAACGAGAAGGTGATGGATTAACATTCAATAAGCGCTTCTTTGATTTATTTATTTTTTTCCTTATTTATTTATTTATTTATTTTTTTTAGCCGCCCTCGCCCGCCGTGCAGAAATCAGTCCGCGCTTCCGGTTGGTTAGGCATCGCAGGCTGGGAGTGAATGTCCTTAAAGCTGCGACTGTCACAAGATGGCCTGATGTACAGAGTGACGGAGAGCGACCTGTTGGAGCACACACAGCAACACGTGAAGTCACTCTGTTGTTGCTCTTTAAGTTTGAGGCAGACTGGGCTGAATGCATCAGACACAATACATCTTATTTATTTTATGTTTAATTAATAATTCATACTTGTTTTGTTTTTGATAGGAGCCTAAATAGGCTGTCTGGAGGTTATTAACTCTTCTTATTCAGTTTATTTCTAATGTTTTAATTTCTTTCTGACCCATATAGCTTTATTACACCTTTATCAAGATTTGTCAACATGTGAACTAATGTAAACAAACCTTAGTACTTTATATTATGGAAGTTAAATGTTGCCTTTATTTATTTTATTTCGACTTTTTTCCCCCCTACCACGAATATACCAATTTGGATTTATAATTCCTTTAAAGGTGCACTATGTAGTTTTTTAATCAGAAGATTAGATCCCTAAACAAACTAAATAAACATAGGCAATCTGTTTCACATGGAGACAGCCTTCAGTACTTAAAAATTGTGATCTTGCACACAAACATTATTGATAAAGGATCAAAAAATTTGAATTTGGAAAATGGAGATTTCAGTCTTGTTTTCTATTGGTCAGAGAATAAGATAACATTTAAAGAGAAGGATCAAACTGTCTTTGTTTGCATGACTGAATAAGCTGAACTAACAAAGTAACCTTAAAAGACAACATAATCTCATAATGTTTTACTTTGTTTAAATGTGGCGGACCCTGCCACCTTTCTAGCTCCCAACTGTTCTGGGATCTTATTTTCCTCTGAGAGCAGCTGGTTTATTCACTTATGAGTTTGTATTATTATCTGATTAATATTGTAAACAGACATGCTGTCTTTATATTTCTCCTCCAAAACTACAAAATGCCCCTTTAATATGTAACGTAAAAAAAAATATGTCACATTAAAGATCAAAAAACAAACTTAAAGCAAACAACATGGAGTTTTAAATAAAACATACAAGCAACAGAGTTAAAATAAGTTGCACATTTAAGTATCCACACCACATCTGGAGTCACTGATGTCATAATGATGGTGTCATAGGCTGCAATTATATACATTTTTTATTAAATATGAGTGAAATAAAAAATAGTGATATTAATAGATATCTGACTGTTTGACTGACATGTAGCTGGAGCTTGAGGTGACAGGAAGCTGGCATGTACCGGCTCACGTGGAGGCCACACTGTGGGGCCCAGACGTCACAGTCAGCTCTCCTTCAAATGTTTCCTTATGGATTAACGCCATCTGCTGGACATGTTGCAAAATTACATCAGCAATGCCATTACATCATTTATTTGCATTGTCGACTAATTGATTTACTCAAAAGACTGATAAAAAAACCGCCATCAAATCAGTTTGAGAAGTGGAAAAAGAGGTGGACACGACCTTCAGCTCCATGTCGGCGCAGTTTCACCCCATCATGTGAACAATACTGACAGCTCCTCCACCAGCAGGCCTTAGAGTGATTTATTTCACCTTATTTATTGCATTTCTGCTGCGGTGCATTGTGAATTAATATATTAACACACGTGAGTGGCACCAGGTGCCTGATGGACTTCTATTTTCTGCACTGAGTTTGGTCACTCGTGCCATTTCCCCCCCTCACATTCCTCACAGAGTCACGATGAGCAGACGTGGACACACCCTTGACCTCCATGCTGCATGTCTATCTCACATGGGTGCTCAGTTTCCATCTATCATCAGCTCTACATACAGAGTGAAAATAAACTACCTACGTGTCTATGTGTTTTTAGGAATGACACATAAAAGATTTATGATTTTTTTTAATAGTTTGATTCACGTCAAAATGTGTCAAAACAAATAAAACGACAATCTTTCTTCTTTTAAATTTATTATTTATCTGACTTTAACAGATTATTTTTATAGGTCATTATTTTCAGTTCTCTATCAATGACACCAACTATTAAGTACTGTATCTATTTTGTTAAATGCTGAAGACAAGTTTTGTAACGTTGATGAGTGTTTGTAACAGAAAACAGCATTCACATAGCTTTTTTAATCGACTTAAACCAAAAATACACCTTGTAAAATGCCACTCAGAATCATACTTTCACAAAAATGTTGTGTTGTGTTATATGTTTAACTATAGACCAACCTTTGCTGGGTTTTAAAGGCGGGTGCAGATATCAATTTTGGGCTCTAATCAATAAAGCAGCCAATATTCTTTTGTAATATTCAGAATATATACACAAACGTGTTTTTTTTGGTTTGCAATGATCCCTCATGTGTGGTCGTGAAACACTTGGGACAAAGATACGTCACTCTATCACTCGAGGCCACCACTTGTACACGTCTAACGGATATTGATGGTTTATAGTCAGCTTCACTAAAGTATAAAATGGTGCTAGGAAAGCGCAGATAGCTCTCATTAGTCGTAGTGTTTCCCTGTTGTGAACGATGTTTCCGAAGCCGAGTTCACAGCTGTCCTTCTTGGCAGCTCTCTGCGACTTTGCCGCGCGTTTCATTAGAGGCGAAGTGATGAATTTGGGAGCCGGCGGTTTCGACAGTGGGATGTCAGAGTTGGTTTGTAAGCGTGTCAAAATACGGCGTCCATTCGGGGGTTTGATTTTGGTGTAACGCTCCAGTTCAGCCCTGTGTTCCTTTTAAGATGCCTTTCTTTTTATACAGTCAATCTGGGAGGTCACACGAGTTTGTGTACTCAGGCGGCTGACCTCTCATACAGCACACGCAGTCGCTCGTCTATAAATGTTCAGGCAGATAGACGAGCGGTATGCATTCTGTACACTGCTGGGGTAAAAACTTCCTGAGTTTACGTTAATCTATTCAAGAACAAGAGTTTACATGAAGCCAACATGAGGGGGGAAATGCATTCACATTGTTGCCATTTTCATTTCCTGCAACAGGAAAAAAATCAAGTACGCCACTTGTTTCACCACACATGTGTCCAGTTCCAGGGTGGAAAACATGCTACAGGATAGTAGAGTTAAAGCTGCCATCCCGTTATTTAATGGATGCATTTAAGTTGACAGATCGGTTCATGAGAGAGCTGTGAGTGACATTTCACAGCTATGACAAGCGGTGATAGAGAGAGGCAGACCGGACGACGTGACTAACGGGCCCTTTCTGCTCGTGCGTTAGTCATCAAAAGAAGTTCATTAGGCAACACAGTCACACGATGATCTGTTTACTGAAGAGGCCCATTGAGACTCCTGCCGACAGTCTTCACAATGAGATTACAAGATTACAGTCGGCGTGGACATGTGTTCCCCGCACTTAATTTGATTAAAACTCCCACTTAACTACATGCTGCTGCTCACCTTCTGTATGCAGATGAATCAAAAGGGCTTTGTGCGCGATACGACGGCAATCTGCAAAACGTTGATTTCGGGGGTTTCTGGAACTCATTAGTGGGTTACAAAACATTATCTCTGTAAGGAAGGCTTGACTAATCACGTTATCTAGGAACATGAAAGCCAGGAAATCCTTCAGTGAATCAAAGCTGGAGGTAAATAACTGTTCTGTAATTACTCTGCCATGCCCACGGTACAAGTAAAAACAAGTACAGGTTAAAGGTGCAATATGTAAGAATTGGCCACCTGTGGAGATCGTACTCGTAATCAATAGTCGGTAAATGCCAACTGTTGCTAACAGTAACTGCCATTAGGTAGTTAGCTCAGTTAGCCGTGTAGATAGCGGCCCTGACTGGGAGCTCGGAGCAGCAGGGGAGCGTCTGTGTTTACACTGCTAGCTGGTTAGCATGCTATCTGCAGTGGTTCTATGCAGCAACACATTGATGTCGTGTCTTTTATATAATGTAAAGTTTCTTCACATTAACTTGGTAAGTTTAGTTTTTAGTTTTTGAATGTTGTCAACGTAAATTCTTACATATTGTTCCTTTATAGGTCAATTTATTTGTCAGTTTACAACACCAGGGTTGTAGAACGAATCTGAGTTTGAGTCCTTCTATGCTACATTAGATAGAAAAGAAAAAAAACAGGTAGGTAACTGTATTTTTTAAACCTATGTAACTTCTGTAGCTAACCTCACTGCCAGTGAATCTAAAGTTTTGTTAATATATATATATATATATATATATATATATATATATATATATATATATATAAATGTATATATATATATATATATACATATATACATATATACGCATATATATACATGTATATGTACATTATCTGTCTTTATCAAATAAATGGTCAAATAAATACAGCTGAGGCAGAAAACAGATGTACTTTGCAGGTATTTGGTCATAATTAGAACATTTAAGGCATACAGCTGGGGCCCTTTTGTTTGTTTTTTGCCCCTGCCCCTCAGTCATCCCTCATCCGCCTAAAACAACGCCTAAAATAAGATGAGTATACAGCGGCTGTGGAATGCAAGTTTGATTCTCAAGCCTGTAAATGAAAAACAATTAGAAGATTAGAAGAAAATCTGACTCCTCCCTTCATTGAACACATTCCGGGGCGTTATTTTCTGTCTTCACACCTCCCTCAACTCAGTTATTTACTACTTTTCCCAGGAGACCGTAAGAGCCCAGAGAGATCGAGCGTGAACTTCTTCAGCTGGGTTATACAAGGACGTGGTGAGGGGAAATGGTGTCGGCGATGGCCGAGCAGGTGCGACAGAGTGGGGTTTTCCAGTAGAGCTAAAACAGGCGTGAAAGTGGTATTTTTTTCCTGGTTGACTCACTGCTGGATTTACATTAATGTAACATAATCTAATTTTAGCCTCACCAGTTTTCTGTGGATAAGGTTTTTTTTGTTGTTGTATTGAACAGATTCTCCAGGATTAATTTAAGTCTGCCTTTAAACACCATTATCTACTTATTATCTGCGGACAATCTTTTTTGTCTATTATTAGAAAAGGGGATTAAGCTCAGTGTGTCTGTATGCTATACAGTATGATGGACTACAGTATTGCTGATCAGCAGTAATTTTGCCAGATCCTATAGAGAGGATCAGTAGCTTATGTGGATTAAAGGCCCTCTTTATAAATTGAGTGTTATACCCGTTTAACATCGATGTGGCTTGGAAAGACTGGTCCACCGGTTTACATCAAGCATGCCCCTGCTGATACCCCACACCACCACCACCACCACCTCCCACACAGCACACACCCTGTACACACACACACACACACACACACACACACACACAGAAACACAGACATGCAAAGTGCTGTCACATGACTGGGGCGGGGCCTTTAGGTGTGGTAGGTTAGTCTGCTAAAGAGGGATTAAATATGAAGGAACCCTCTCCCTACCTCGACCTCTCTCCTCCTGCCACTGAATAACACAGAAGAGAAAGTAGAAGAAGAATGGGACGGATCTGTCGACACAGGTAAGTGTAAGGATGCATTTATAATCAATTGAATGTTTTTAACATTGGTAGAGTGGAGACACAACTGGTAAAAAAGCACTAATCCCTCTTACTTGAGGAGCGGTGTAAGCTTATTTGGAAGAAAGCATTACAGCTTGGGCAACATGGCTGCAGGCAGACGCAGGCCAGCATGAGTTGTTTGTGGAGAAGATTACTTTTTATTGTGTATTCAAATGATTAATATCCTAAAAACCAACTATACAGCAGACTTACTTAGTCAGAAAAATAATACTTCATTTTATTTGGCTGTTTCTACCAATGGACTAAAGAAACTACTGTTATATGGTGTACTTCACCATAGTATTAAGTTAGTAGTAAGTTATCATTTCAGCTTGCTTTAATACATATTCAGCTGAACTGGCAATACTGAGGAATGAAAAAAATGGCTGTGTTGTTAAGTAACAACAATTAACACCTGAATAAATAATGAGCTACTATGATGATTAGTTTATGCCTAAACAAACTAAATAAACAAACTCTTTGTTTTCATGACTGAATAAACAAACTGACCTTGTTTATATGTGGCGGACCCTGCCACCTTTATAGCTTCAAACAGTGTTCCGGGGACCTTGTTTTCCTCTGAGAACAGCTTGTTTATTCACTAATGGAAAAAAGTCTGTGTTATTCCCTAATTAATATTCTAAATATTAAAAGTCTGTGTTTGATTTGCTTCTCCAAAATCACATAGTGCCCCTTTAATATGATGTTATTATTCTTATTCTTATTATTTTAACCCCCTTTAATACGTGTATTTACCATAACTAGCAGGACTAAGAATACGAGCAAATACATGAATATAAACAGGTTTCAGTATGAATTTACAAACAGACAGTCGATTTACAGCTAAATAAATAATACATAATTTAAATATATCTTTTTTAAATAAAAACTTATGAGCTGAGTGTAATATATATTTGAGCATACGTAAATACAAAAAAATAAAATTATGAATGTATTATGTCGCACGTTGAATTTGTCTCGTGCTGAACCGGTAAACATTCAGGAACAGTGTCACGCGCGTGTGTTGATGAGCACACGCACACACAGCTGGCTCGTGGGCTCGCTCCGGGTGAGCTGCTAGCTTAAAAACACACCGAGGGGCGTTAGCGTTAATGAAAGTGTGTGAGGAGGCTGCTCCTGTGTCACGGTGGAGACACACGGGGTCAGAGGTGGAGGCGCAGGGTGGTGAAACTCCTGCAGGGAGGCGACGAGGCTTTAATTCACCTGAACAAGCGACGTCAGCGGTGAGAGCTGCTGGGAGGGAAGGGGTAGCAAAAAGTTGCTAAAGGTGACGTGAATGGTCGTAAATCTGGTTTTAACTGCAGTTTTGGTGATTGTTCGGTGTTTACATGTCAAAGTAGCTCGTTTGTTGGATTTGGACCGTCATATTTCACGTTTGAGGAAAATGCTGCTCAGGTAAAAGTTGACAATCGACTTTTCAGAGGCTTTGAACTTGAATGAATGTGCAAGCTATCTCACAGTATTGAAGAAAGATGTAAACATCAAGTGTAAAAGATGTAGTTAAGAATCTGCTTTCAACAGAGCATCAGCATGATTAATAGCCTCATTGATTAATTGATTATTCGGTTAATCAATGGACAGGATTGTACTTGTAACATTTGTTTTTAAAGCGATGAACCATCAAATTCTAGGTATTCACAAATGTGAACTCTTGGCTGGTTTTCTTTATCTTCAAAGATTGTAAACTGCACAGCTGACAACAACAATTAGTCGATTGATCAGTTAGTTGATTGAAAGAAAATGTATGAGATACTCTATCACTTATTTCAATTATTCAACAATTATTTATAATATCATTTTTCAAGCGAAAGTGATAAACATTTGCTGTTCCCAGCTTCTTGAATATGAGGCTTTGATGATTTTCTTAATAGTGTTGGGGTTTTGGACTGTTGATTGGACAAATTAAGCATTTTGAAGAAATTGTTATGAGCCTTTTCTAAAAAAATAAATGAATGAAAAATAAAAATCCCTTAATAAAGATGATCCGCAAAAGAAAAATAAATATGTCAGCTTTGCGTCAGGGAAATGTAGCATTATTTATTGACACTTTTCCCAAGTTATCAAGAACAGTAATGTTAGATTGAACACTGTATTATTAGGTGTGTATACGCCTTCAAATATCATTCCTGAAATGTTTTCGAGCTGCTGTAAGACATTTCACACCGGCACCAACAGTCAGATGAGAGAGAGAGAAAAAACTCTGTCACCGACTCTGTGTTAGCACTTGGTCTAATAACTAAAATATTTCTTATCTCTCAGGAGGTTCACCTGAAACTGGGGACGGCATCAGATCTGGAGAGGCTTCTGAGTTCCCTTGAAGGTCCCTTGAGATGGAGGAGCAGGTGAATCCGTTGGAGATGGACCACAATCTGTGTGTGGTTCTGCCAGGGGGGCTGGAGAAGAATGTCACAGTGCATGGACGGTAGGCCGTGTTACAAGCAGTTTTATTGTATTGTAATTCATTTGTATTTTTAGATGCCCTGAAGATGTCTAGGCATTCTGGGAAATGTAGGATCCAGTGTTTTTTGGAGCTTAACTCAGGATATCTGGGCCTCAGCTGCATTGATTTTAACCTTTTCTTTTATTAGACACCTTTAAGGATAAGTTCACCCGAAAGTCTTTGGTCTGATGGCCGTGTGTTCTCTTTGACTTTTCTCAACAGTAAACCAGTGATGGATCTACTGGTGACCCTTTGTGCAAGCTACCACCTGAACCCGTCAGACTACACTGTTGAGGTTCTCTCGCCCAACAAGAACAACATCGGCTTCAAACCGAACTCTCCCATTGGCTCACTTGAAGCGGAGAGGGTTGTGCTGAAGCCCAGAGGGGTGGAGGAGAAGATCCGGAGGCCGTACATGCCAGAGGTGAGAAAAAAAAAGACAACAAGTAGGAAATATAAAGGAATTTATTAGAAAACACAACTAAAACGTGTTGTTTGTCTTTGCAGGCATCTGTGCGTCTGTTGATCAACTACAATAAGTCCCATAAGGCCGTGGTGCGGGTGAGTCCCAGAGTGCCCCTTGAGATGCTGCTGCCGGTCGTGTGTGACAAGTGCGAGTTCAAAGTAGAAACAACCGTCTTACTGAGAGACTCTCAGTCCCAAGAGCTGCTGGACCTGACCAAGACTTTAAACGAGCTCGGACTGAGGGAGGTGTTTGCCAAAGACACAGCTGAGCATCAGCAGCAACCCAGGACACCTGAAGCATGTAAGTGCAGTCACTGCTACAATATACCTGTTCCTTTATATATGTATGTGTTTATACTGTACCATCCGACCTGATAATGGCATTGTTTTCTGTCTGAAACAGCTGTCACGTCAACAGAGGCCACCTCACCTCCTCCACCACAAGGTAGCGCATTCATCCACAGCCTCAGCTACACACTGTTAACGGCGACATATCACTTACTGAACAAAATTATTTCTATTATATAGAGCTGCCAAAGAGGGAGAAGAAGCAGAAGGAGAACAGAGGATTTCTCAGCTTGTTCAGAAGAGGGAAGAAAAAATGTGAAGGAGGAGCGAATCCTCCAGCTTCTCCTGGCCACCACACACAAGCGGGAGTCAGCATGAACGGACAGTCGTCTAACACCACGCAAGCAGATGTGCCCAAGAAGAGACGAGCACCTCAGCCACCCATGGGTGCATCACAGAGCCTCCCAAACAACCTCAGCACCTATCATCTCATAGGAGCACAGGTGGGTTCTTCTTCTTCTTCTTCTTCTTTGTTTTCGTCTTTGTCTCCTTTTTTGGTATTAACAATGTCTCTAAAATAATGATGAAATACTTGATGAAAAGTTTCCCATTATGTCATTGTCTGTCTGTAGAGGTCTGCAGACTCCACCTTAAGGAGGACCAAGCGGAGGGCGCCACCACCTCCATGTTCAAACAGCCACCAGCAGCTGCCGGCCGACGAGGTTAAAGGTAAACTCTTCATTAAAGACTGACAGCCTCTAATGAGCTTGTTCTAAAAGAAGCCCTTAAAACACATTTTAATAACGATTGAGATTTTAGAATCAAATGACAGTTAATAGATATAAATCGTCCAATGCAGAGTTAATATTGACTGGCCAAATGCAACCTGATCTCACTGGTAAGCTGTCTGTTTATTTATTTTGCCATCTAGTGGTGATTATTGAGGCAGCCCCCATTCAAACCGCAGCAGATATGAACTGTGCTGCTACAGTAATCCCAATCGACCTTTTCCTTACAGTATTTCAGTGGAAATCAAATGGGTTTAGAGCGGGGCGAATTCTTGTATCTGCCAAATCCTTACAGCTTCAGTCAGCGCCGCGCGAGGTCAAGAGAGATTGAAGTTAAATCAAGATTAAAATGTCAAAACGAATACCATCAAATGGAAGATTTAGCAGTTAAATCCGGCGCAAAACGCAGCTTTTATCAGTCTGAACAATTTAACCCTGTTCAGGGCAATTAAAGTGACCCAGAGGGCCTTGTTCATAGAACACATTGGCTTCAGTCTGTTCCGAGATAAATCCCTCTATTGTCCAAGCTTTCATTGCCTCGTATTAGTCTGTCTGACATGCTTTCACCACCTGGGTTCAGGCTCTCTCGGTGCATGGCTCCTTTTTCACTGATCTTGCCTTCACAGGCTTGAATGGACAATGATTATCCGTTATTAGACATAGGCTATTAGGACCCTTTAATTACTGGAGACCACTTTGTTGTGCACTTGGGTTAAAGAAAAGAAAAAGGTGCTCTAACTTACTTTGCCTCGGCACTGTCAGTGTCTCAGTTCACTCCCTTGTTTTCTTTTAGCCGAGACAGCGTAACACTTTGCTGAGTTGGTATTTATCCTCGACTGAAACAACAACTCCCAACAAGACTTGATGGTCACATTCTTGATTGTGTCCTCCTACACTTACAAGAAGCTGCCTCTGACTAAAGATCTTCCCAGTCGAGTTCCAGTCATTAGTGGGCTTGTTTTTTGTCCCCAACGACAGTTTGTCTAATAGAAACTTGATCATCACCGTCTGATGGTTAAGCTCTAGCATCAATATAATTCTGACTCTTTGATTCAACATTTTCATACAAGACAGTATTTCTTTCTTCATACTGACCGAACGAGACTCAAGTATTTGTCTTGTTTTCGAGCCTTTAGACTGAAGCTGTCTCTCCTCCCTGCTTACAGACTCTGTGTTACCTGAACGGGGTGACTGAGGGCTGCTGCTGCTGCTGTCTCCTTTTCCTCTCCTCCTTCCACCATCCCTATTCCTCCTCTCCGTCCTCCTCCTCCTGCGTTGGCCTCTTCTTCCTCCTTCCCATCTTAGTGGCTTTAATGGATGTGTGTCACTGCTGCCTGCTGCACTTGAATGCTGTTTTATTTGTCCTGTTATTATTTTTGTTCACTTATTTGCTTTTCTGTCTTGTTATATTTTTGGGGGGGAAATTGTGTAACTTTTTTTGTCTTAAGTTTTTGTCCTTTCTTTTCCTCTTGAGTGAGTAGATGTCAACTTACTCTTGTGCCTTCTTAATTAAAAACGGAGGGAATATATAAGCAATCATTATCATTTTTCAACACAAAGCCGTAAAATTACAGTGCTCTCGTTCTCAAAATCCTGTTTCTATGTTACATGCTTATTTCTGTTTCTTTACATACATTTTCTAAGTATTGTATATTAATGTTTTAATATGTTTATGTCTGATGTCAGTCGTTTGTTTTTATCTGGAATTTTCTGCTAATTTATTTAAACGTTTTGCTTTTTTTAGAAAAATGTAACATTTTAATATTTTATATCCTGGGTTTTACCTCCTTATTAATCTAATTGCAATGAACAAATTCTATCATTAATACTTGACTAAAATACGTGTAATAAAAAGTGATTTCGGTTCTTTAAAAGTTCTTCAGATCTCATATTTCCTGTATAACATAATCTATATTACTTATATTTGGGATATCACATGGTAGATATCTTTTTTACTAACTTTTTTACTGAAACTAACATACTTGCATTTTGTATATTCCCTGTGTAGAACTTCCATTGGAAAGTATCAGTTTCTAAAAAGGGACATTTCTTAAAGCTTTCTCTGTGGTTTCTAGTTTTAAGACATTTTCTGTGTCACTAAGTCTTTCCTGTTTCTCCAGGGATTGTACACTCCCTGAATACTGTGGAGGAGCTGAGAGAAAGCGACGAATCTGACTCTGTAAACCTATCACTGTCCTCATCCTCATCACCACATCCATCACATCCATCACATCCATGGTCATCCTCATCTTATTCCCGTCCATCGCTCTCTCATTTCCATGAAATGGCCGACCCGTACCTGCCTTCGTTCCGAGGTAAAGACTTATCCGACGCTCGCTCTGCTCTTGCCAAAGTCCTGACCTCCTCTGTCTCCAAAGGAGCACTGGTGAAGCGCTTCAGGAAATCTGCCACTTTACCTAAATTATACAGCCCCTCTTCCTACACGTCCACGACGCAGAGGTATTCGAATAATGAGGTCGCCTTTGCAGAACTTGACCCTGTTATAACATCCGGCCTCCCCACTGAGCCTGAGTGGCAGGATCCTGTACAGAGGAAGGGAATGACCACGTTCAAAGTGGTACCCTCAAAGAAGAAAAAGTCCCACGATCTACAACTTAACTTGGATGTTCCCGATCAGTATAGAGTAGAAGATAATCTTCAAAGTGAAGGATCTGGTGAGCTTGCGCAAAATCAGACTGAGACTGAGGAGGATCCACGTTCTCCTGACAGATCCGAGACTGTGGAGGATCCATGTTCTCCTGACAGATCAGAGACTGAAGAGGATCCACATTCTCCTGACAGATCAGAGACTGTGGAGGACCCACGTTCTCCTGACAGATCCGAAACTGTGGAGGACCCACGTTCTCCTGACAGATCAGAGACTGAGGAGGACCCACGTTCTCCTGACAGATCACAGACTGTGGAGGACCCACGTTCTCCTGACAGATCCGAAACTGTGGAGGACCGACGTTCTCCTGACAGATCAAAGACTGAGGAGGACCCACATTCTCCTGACAAATCTGAGACTGTGGAGGACCCACGTTCTCCTGACAGATCAGAGACTGAGGAGGATCCATGTTCTCCTGACAGATCAGAGCCTGAAATACCTTCACAGAGTCCTGAACCTTCTTCTACGGAGATTGAGGTTTCTCCTCCACATCCAGTTGATTTAGATGATCAGGATTGTCCTTGCTCTCCTCTCTCTGACGTCGAGGACGCAAAGCAGAACGGAGAAAATGAACCTGAAGTCACATCGGAAGTGATACCAGCAGCACCGTCAGACTGCAGTGAAGAAGAACTTCCCATTGATGGTCAGATCAACTCAGAGGACCAGAGTGAATTTCTACAAAGCCCCAGTAGACGGTCTGTAAGTTCAGACGTGGACCGGTGTGGTTCATACACCGATGAGAGAGAAGTTAAGGAGGAAGTGGTACAGGAAGAAGAAGAAGAAGAAGAAGGGGACGAAGTGGAAAGTTTCCCTCCCCCTCCTTCACCTGTCTTCTTTGATGAAGACACAGAAGAGGAGAGTGAAGACACTGCAGCCTCCTCTCTGCCATATTCCCATCCACCAACTCCCAGCTCGAACGGGTCAGCTAACACGTTCACTGAGGACCTTCACTGTGAGTCTACCTCAGGCATGCCTGAAGAGTCTGCAGCTGCACCAAAACCTCCGGACAAGATGAGCTCAGCCCCCTCCAGATTTGCACAGGCAGTGGCGTTAGCTGTTCAGAGGTCCCGTTTTCAGAGACTCGGGAAAGGTTCAGGCCCTCAGGCTCCAAGTGGTCCTCAGAGTACTCTACCCTCACCACCCAGGACCTTATACCAGTTTGGTGAGTAGCACTGAGCAGTCATTTTTGATCATCTGCAGTTTCGTTTTATAGCTTTTGATGTGACACCAACCATAAAAACCCAATTTCTCTCTAAGCTTCTTTATAGAAGTGATGGGTCTATACCAATGTTATTGTACTTTATATCTCACTGGTTTGAACTTTGCAGGGCCCAGCGAGCACAAATCAGATTTTATTTTGATATAATAATAATATTAATAATAATCTGAAACAGTGTTTAGGTATGCAGTTCTGCAAAAGCCCAGTGTAATAATAATATAAAATGCAAATATGATATATACATACACACACGTAATGGTAGGTAATAATTTTATTTCTTATAAAAATATATATATATATTTTTTTTCAATGTTGTTTGTTCAATCTCATGTGGTTTCTATATTATTTTATTGTTGCCATTTTTGAAAGAACTTTTAAGGGCACATACATTCAGAAACACTCAAATAGAAAGCAAAAACAGGGCACCTTTATATTAAAAACGAAGGAATTGGGGACAGTCGGCCTTTCAGCACCTCACAAAATAATTAGAGGTATTAGACTTGCAACCATATTAAAATACTGTAGATATAAGGTGTCATAAGATTTTGTAGAAAGCTGACAAATAGTTAATAGTGAAGAAATATATAATATTTTAACAACCACACATTGATGTTATTTGTCCTTTCTTGTTTTACTCGATAATGACATTAAATACATGGTGTACATATTTCAAGATATATGAAAAGGACATAATATTGACTCCAAATGTTGATAAAATATGCATGTGGCTAGATTTCACTCACCAGTCTGAAAAACAATGATACTAAATGAATATTTGCGAGCCCTTTTGCCAGTTTATTGAGCATACATAGATAATGTGTTAACAATGTTGTGTCACAAAAATAAAAATGTACGTTAAGAATCATGCAGCCTTGAAGATTGGGGAAAAATATCAAAAGGAAGGTGAAATATCTCATATTACTGATTGATTTGCTGACAGTACAGCCCAAGATATTCTAACATGGTAAAAGAGGGAGAAAACATCTTTTCAAGGCTAATCGGCATGGAAACAGAGTGACGCAGAGACGCTGAATGAATGATGACAAGTATATTTCTGGACATTTGATGTTTGACCGTCCCTGACCGAGTGCTCGCCCAAGGTCCTTTTTAATTCCTGCCTATAGAGGAAAGCTGTGATGTAAATATTTCTCCTCTCTGCCGCAGGTGCCTGACCGGCTTCCTCACACATCTCTGAATGGAAGTCCTTGTTTAGGGTGAGGATTGAGAGCTGACCGAGGACGCCAGACTTTAAATAAACCCCAGCAGAAAGTCAGTATGAACTGCATCAGTTTTATGCAACAAGCAACTGACTCGGCTCCTGTTAGCTTTTATTTTTTATTTTTTTGCCTCTTTCTCTTTTTGAGCAAGAAGACACCTTTTTGTCTCATTTTATGTTGGACTTTATGTTCACAGGCTGAACATAAACATTTTCTGTTGTCATGTAAGCCAAATGTACAGGACACGAGTTGTTGAACTGACAACGTCCTGTGTTTTCTTTACTTCCTTTTTAAATGCTGATTGAAGACGTGCCAAGGCGGACGCAACGCTGACGTGAGAGCTTTTTTTTGTTTGGTCGTGTAAAGCATAACAGGGCTTATTTTATGTTTGAGCTGGACTTTGTTGGACTTGGTTTTGTTTTAAGACATGAAGAATGCAGTAAAACTCACGAACTCGGTTTGAGGCTGGTTTGCTTTTTAGTCACCAGGTGGCAGAAGAGCATTGCTTCTGAAACGAGAGACTGTCGGTGAGTTCTGTTTCCTCATCTGAGTTCTGGTGAATGTATCACGAAAAAAGAAATAACAGTAAATATACTCTAATCAGTCGGATCTAATGGACTTTAATGAATGAATGAACATTATTCTAATATTAACTCATCCTTTAAATGTCTTAATATTTCTCTGATAGCTTTCTTTGTCTGAGAATCCACATCTATTTCAATAAATTTCCCAGAATATTTAAAACGGACATGAGAATTTCCAACATTTCCAGCAACAAACTTTAAAAAAAGAAAGAGGGGGGAAAAAAAAAAACAGAAATCCTTGTTGGAAGCATCGGTTTCATGCCAAGCATCTCAACACCTTCCTGAATAAACTCAGTCCACTTTGCTCACATGCGCACAACTGTTATGTCTTTAACGGACCCATACCTCAGGGCAATACTGCATAGCTATACTTGGGTGCCAAAAGAATCCGCACTACTATACGTATTGATCCAGCCCTGGCCTTGGAGGAACAGCAAGGAGCTATGCGAGGTAGAGACCTAGCCAGAATCGCCTGTGGCTAAAGCTCCACGTTTGCCAGGCCTGGACTGAGTGGGCTCGCTTCAAGACTTTCTTTCTCTCTCACTGTCTCTCCCTCTCTCTCTCTCTAACATTCCTCGCTCCACCTGAGGAGAGGGAGAGGGAGAGAGGAGGACGGGTTGCTGGTGGATGATGGGAGGTGACCGTTGACCCTGTCGTGTTTCCGCGGCGCTCCCCCCAGAGGGGGCGCCCGGCCCTCAAGGGCACAGCCGTGTCACACTGCCGTTGTCATGGAGAATGCCATTACCGCCCCTAAGGGAGAGAGCCACGTCTAACGTTTAAAGAAAAAAAAAAATAAAAAAACTCTGTGGAAAAAGAAACACAGACACTCGCTGGAGAGGAGCTCTTTTCCTGCCTAAAGCAATGATACCCGATGTAAGTGACAACTCTGGCATTATCCTTTTTTTAGCAGTGAAAGGTTGAATTTCAACCTGAGCGGCGATGTTCGTGATTATGCAGACAAAAGAACGGCGGATTCATAATGCAGCGCAACATGAAATGCTACTCTGTCATGTACGTTTATGATCCAGCGCGTGGCATTAGATGCTATCAGCACCGATGAACCTTTTGAACAAAAAAAACAAAACAAAACAAAACCCAGACGTCCTCACAAAGAGGATTTGTTGATATTTGTCTCAGGAGACGAGGGCGGAGAGAGAGATGCGAGCAAACAGGAGGGCTGGAAATCCTGGAGGACACTTCAGTCCCACGAGCACAACCCGGTTCAAACAAATTAATGAGGAGGCCGTGGGATGAATGCAGCATCACTCAGCGGATCAGTCCTGCTGAAACACATACACACCTGAACAAACATGGGCTGATGGCCTCAACGGCTCGTGTTTGATTCACGCTGATGTTGTGTGTCTCACAATGGTGACCAAACAGGACTTTTCAGAGAGTTATTTAAACATACACATGTGCAGAAAGACATTATAATGTTGGCGTGCAGGGACATGTTGTATTCTGTCCTCACCATCAATCATGCGCTCATTTTATCAATAATCCAGGCCACACATAAGGTTCCCATGGCTCCTTATGGATTTCTTACATTTTATGACTATTGGGAATGGAAAGTCTGTAAAAATTCTTAAATTTGTGATTGAATGATCACAAACGTTTTGTCTTATTTCATTCATCATCCCTCCATTTTTTAAAATGAAAATGAGTTGAGCTCTTGCATGTGAAAGTCTACATTTTTATGAAACCTAGTGTTGTCTTTTTACATATTTATTCATTCGTAAGATTAACGTGACTCATTCTAATAACCATATTGCTGCATAATGCCTATCTCTGCATGAACCAATATATACGAACTACTTACCTTTTTTTACTTACCATCAGAGCTTGAATAAGATGATTTGTCCAGAAATCGATCCTAAAGGTGGTTAAAAAATGTTCTTGAAAAGGTCTCAAAAAACATCAAATTCAAGTGTCTGATACACCCTGAATCAACTGTCCTGCGTCAAACGTAGAAAATTATATATTATATTATACATTACGCAAAAATAGAACGATAATAAATTCTAACAATATGTGAAAACAGTCAAAACATTGGTAGTTATGTATAAAAAAATGCCATTAAACATCTCTGAACCTAATTCTTCCAAATCTGTAGCAAAGACACATACTTTTAATAACAACAATAAAATAAAGTTAAACTAAAAAGCACAACTAACAGCGATCAAACCAGCTAAAGAGATAACATTGTTGGTGGGTTGGTAATCATGCGAGAGGAAGATGTCCCTTCTGTCAGCACGTGTAAAAACTGCCAGTGTGGTTGTTGAGTTAATTGAGTCAAATACAGACTGAGACGTCAGTCAGTTTTTGAGACACGTTGTTCAGCTCATTTCAAACAGTTTGCAAAGTCAATGTCATTAGATTGCTGCTCCATTTTAAAAAAAATAAATAGAATAAAATAAAAAAATCTCCAAATTAAATTAATTCAGTAGAATTATTTTGCCATGAATTCTGGGTAAATGAAGACTTTTTTTGTCAGACTATTAACCATGGCTGACTGAGAAACTGTTGAAAGAACGTTAGCCTTGGTCACACCTGAAGAGAGATATTTGCCTTCTTGAAGAATTCAACAGATATAAGCCCATTTTATTATGAAAAGTCCAACAAAGACGAATTCACTCGGGTTACTCGCTCCTCAGAATTGGTATAAAAATTATGAGCCATATTCTCCTTTTTTATGTAATTTGGTGCCACTTGTCACCACTTACCATGAAAACACGGCTGTTGCTGGGGTAGCTCCATTTTTAGGCTTAAAGGGAAGAAATTCAAACTCAGAATTTTAAAATTTACAACATTAATGAGGAAATAATAACATTTTCTTCCATAAGTGAATACACAAGCTGTTCTCAGAGGAAAATAAGGTCCCCAGAAACACTGTTTGAAGCTAGAGAGGTGGCAGGGTCCGCCACATATAAACAAGGTAACACAGTATAAAATTGTGTTGTCCTTTAGGGTCAGTTTGTTTATTTAGAGTTTGACATGAAGATCTTTCTCTTCCGAGTAAAATGTCTTGCCCAAAACTACGTAGTGCTCCTTTAAAGTCAGTATTTATGTCTGTGAAACTCTCGGACTTGGATTAAGCTGATCTCCTTGTCATTATTAGACGTGCTCTCAACCTATAAAAGATTAAAATTCTACACAGAACAAACATTACAAAATGACTCGGCCTCGCCTACTGCGACGAGCACACACACACACACACACACACACACACACACAAAAAACCAAACACACCAGCTCTAGATCAATAACACAATATCTGGCCCACACAAATAGCGGTAATGCGCATTTATCATTTATTTATTCCTTCATCTCTTCATTCATCTCTATTTAGTTATCCATCAGATGCATCTGCCTTGTGGTTTGAAGATGCCCACGAGCTGGTAGAAGTCGGAATCTGATTATAAAACAGTGAGTAGGCCCCCGAGGCGTGCTTTCGCTGGATCCACTGTGTCTGCATGTGTGTCAGGGGCGCACATGTGCATTGTAGACTACTAATATATGTGTGTTTACATGGCACCTCCATGCTTTGCTGGAAAATAATCAATAGATGAATCACCTAAAGCAGTGGAGCTCTCCCCGGGCAGTGTGGTGCAGCTTAATGCTATTCTTTCCCATTCGCCTTGGGAATGGCATCCATCGGGCCTCCCCCCAAAGTGAGGCACGGTTGCCTAAAACATCACCAGTGCTCGAGGGCGCTGCTTGGAAAGGGATGCAGGGAGAGCACAGTTGACCTCTCACCTCCTCCATGTTTGCGCTCGCTTCCCTCCTCTTTGGCGGAGCGGCAAATCACAGAGTTCCCGGCTCATTGGCGTTGTCAGGCGCTTACAGTAGTGTTTATCTGCATTGTGCTGGTGGTTAACTGGTTCAAATGTTATGGAAATGATATTTACCTCTTCTTTGATCCTGTAAACTCCAAACAGGCAGGCCTTTTTTTTCTCTCTCTCTCTCTCTCTCCCCCCCCCACCCGGTTGAGGGAAAGAGGACTTAAAGACGCGCTATAAATACAAACACCAGGAAAAAAATAGACGTCCAAAAGCTGCACGGCCGCTGGAATCAATCAAATTTCTGGTCTCTCTACCGCAACTGAAGCCCTTTTAAATCACGCTCCTGTACGTTAAAGGACGCCGTGGAACATCTCTGACACAAAGCGCAAAGTCAAAGCCGGTGGTTTTGATTCATGATGCCCTGCAGCGCTAGGTGAAAGTAAACCAACTAGGAACAGAAAGCAGAAGCCGGCGTTTGATGGTCGAACATGCAGTCGGCGGCCTCCTCTCGTGATAGATAGTGGACGGGGGCCTATCTCTCTGTCATTTTTCTTCATTCATCCCTTATCGTTGGATCCTGAGAGCAGCTCTCCCCCCCCCCAGTGATGAATTGTCGACGTCTCCGATCCGATGCGGCGACAAACGGACGCGATCACCGCGGTTAGTTTGTCACCGGCGGCTGTTCCTTGGATCGGAACAGACGCCCCGCCGCGCCCTCTGATTCTGCTCCATCACACAAACCCACACTTTAACACAAAAACAATGTGTTGTCCCTCTGCGCTCTTGATCGACCGCCCTCGTGCTCTGACACTGAAAGAGTGCATCTTTGACTTTTTCGCCGGTGCTCGAGTCGAAAAGCGCTCTCGTGATCACACCGGTCGGCTGTAATCTTCGCCGAGACCTTGCTGGGAAGCTTGTAATGAGGCGAATGACAAATGCAATGCTGATTTATAACCAAGAGGGGGCACAGTAATCCCTGCTTCAGATCACCGGCATTATGATGGGCCCTGAGAAATACATTCTAATGGTGGCATGGAGACATGAGCACGGGACGCTCGCCAGTGACTGTTGAAGTTGTTTTTAATCCAAACAGCTGGAGTTGATGTGAGATTACACTGCGGCCATATGTTTGGTGTAATGTGACAAAGTTAGTCCTTAACCTCCTTTCTTAATTCAAGCAAATTTAAATAAAACAGTTGTAACACTTTATAAGGTAGCCTGGAATAATCAGTGTTATGTCATCATCTCAATAAAATATCCACTGATTCCTACTAGTTCCTAATTGTAGGTACATGAGAGGAAAACAAGATTGGAGTAAACACATGTTTTTTTTTATAGTTGCTATATGCTGCAAATACTATAAAAAAAGGATTCCAGTGTAAGTCAGATGTCACACATACAACACTGGCGATGAAAATCTGGTGTTCACCCAACAAAAACGGAGAAAAAGGAGGGAATCGCGCTCAGCTTTTCGGTGCTCGGTCACAGTAAAGCGACGATATGTGAGCAAGAACAGGAAGCTTACCTTAAAGCTTCAAGCGTTCTTTCCATTTGTGAGAGAAAAGCGGTACACAAGCTACGCTCATCCACAGCCCATAAAGCCACAAAACAAACTCAAGTCCACACTGATGAGATAATGCAACGATAAAACACAGAAACACATCAAGAACAAGCCATGAGAACTGTGATATGAAGGGACGACTGTTCTTCCTTTTAGTTGAGGTAGTTGTATGAAGTTTTATCCCCAAACATCAGCTTTGTTTCCCCAATAATACTTCTCTTTTCCTCTAATGCAAATCATAGATACCAGTGAATATTTCATTAATTACTGATTCATCCAACAAAATCGAGTCCCGGGCCGTGTTTAACAGTCTTTACAGGCCTCTTGATGGAGCCGCAGACACTCTGCAGCGATTCCTAAAAATACTAGATTTTCTTCTTCTTCTTTTTTTTTTTTTTTTCCTAAACTCTCCTCTTTCTTTTTTGTCTGTCATCATTAATAATTCATCTCTTTTTCTTGGTTGCTAAAACAACAACAAACAGAACAACAGCTCAGATAATGTATTCAGTCAAAAGCTCATTGTCTGGGGGGGGAAGAGGGAGGGCGGGAGGGAGAGGGGGACAACGAAAAATGTGCACTGGAGTGAGACAAGAGAGCACCCCGACAGGGAGAGGCTCAATGTCACTCCGCAGCGTGGCGGGAAGGAAGAAAAACAAACGCCAGAGGGGAAAAAGAAAAAAAAGAGAAAGAGAGAGAGAGGAAAATACAGTTTGTAAGTCATAAAAGCCCAATTAGAGGCATTAGGGTCCTCAAATGGAGGATTACAATGAATAATTTGTGACTGCAATTTTTTCAGGCTGATTGTGCCATTAATGTGGGTGACAAAAAAAAAAGGATATATATTTTTTTGTGGAGGGCTTGTAGAAAAGCTTTCAATGCAAGGGGGGGGGCAACAACCAATAATTCAAGGTTACATGAATACGCTGCCAAATCTGCACCCCGGCTGTCCATTGACTCAGCTGCCTTACTTTAAATCTCTTCACTCCCCCGTCACCCCTTCATTCGGAGTGGCTCGACCTTGGATGTCTCCGGTGTGAACCGGTGCCCCGGCTTTCACATTACGCCAGAATGGATCCTGACTCATTCAATTTGAACCCATCAAGAAAGCACAATACAAGGCAAATTAGCTGCCATTATTTAGACACTTCCATGCCCCCCAATTTGAGGTTATACGACAATTAGCTACGTTTGTCTCTGCCGTCTTCCGCCTGTTTGTTGCGACATGCGTGAAACCTCTCCAGCGGGATTTTCATATTTATATCCCCAACTTCTCAAAGAGGAATTAGCTTATTTAACACTAATTATGCCACATATAATCCACGGTGTTCCATTTTGCGACTTTTCTTTTATTGAAATATCAGACACTGGATGATTCAGTCATTACTTTCAGGACAGCTCCGAAATTAATATCTCTTTCCTCTTTTTTATTCAAACCGCTGCAGCGTTTTACAGGACGGATTTCAGAGGATTCAAACTCGGACTTAATCTTGATTTAAAGGACATATATTGTGCTAATTTTTTTAGTTTCATAATTGTATTTTGGGTTACTCCTAGAACAGATTTACACGCTTCAATGCTCAAAAAACAGTTTTACAGCACTTTATTTGTAGCTGCTGTCTCTTTAAGCTCCTGAACACCCACTCAGCTCTGATTGGTCAGCTCACACACGCCTGAGCCAGCACCGCTAACGACAACAGAGCATCTGTGCTAAAGTAATTCTCATATGCCAAACTCGCTGCTGGACAGAAATTATGCAAACGTGTGACATGTTGACGTAGCGATGTCGCAAAGTCTCGGGATTAAAGGCGGGACAACTGACGGGTAGTTCAGGAGCAGTGTTTTCTGTGGGAGAGAGGAGCTTCTTTTTGGCTTCTTTCCTCTTGCACGAGAACAAATACAACACTGAAGGAAAAGGAAAGGGGGGGAAAAGGCATGGAAGATCTCCTTTAAAACCCTGTTAATGGAAATGTCCAGACCTACAACGCTTTGGCGGAGTTGAATGTATAAGCATGACATTGATTAAGCGGACCCTGTTTGAGCCAAGCTTGGAATTTACCCAGAAGACTATGTTGTCACAATAACTGTTCATTGACTCGGGATTATAATTACACCGTACCGTCTGTGGGAGCGCTGACAAAGGAACCGGCAGCCTGTCGAGAAGCGACTGAGTTAAAGGGAGAAACAGCTTTACTTGTCTGTGGAGCCTGTAGAAGTCTTTGAATACAGCAACTTGAAATGATGACAAATTGCGCGCTACTTCTCTGGGACTGCCTCGTCAGAACTTGACACCTACCCGCAAACTTTCATTTGCAAATCAGTTGAACTGGCCACAGCCTGACAATCTGATGCTGTATCCCGCGTCCTGTAGTGTCTTTTCAAAAACCATGGACACGTTCAAATTCGTACTGTCATAGTCTACGTTCTGTACTGACGCTTCAGCAAAAAAGCCAGTGACCACTGCTCAGGTCTGCGTTTCAGCGTTCGTAAGGGTGAAACCACTGGATACTTTTGTCGAGGGACCGCGGGGTTACAGCATTTGTGCCCAGGACATCAGTGGATGTTTTTAAGGAGACCTCCGGACTATTTCCAGACTAAAACCTGTGTATTTTTCGATGGGACGTCGGGGGAATGTGCATCAGTGTTTGTGGTGACAAAGCCAATTGTTTTAACAAGACCTCCGGGACGTCTCCGGCTGTGTTTGTGGCGACGAACCCTCACCCCAACCGCTAACCACTAACCCTAACCAGGTCTGAACAGCGTTTCTGGGCATGGGAAATGCATTTTGGTATAAAAACGCTATTACTGAAGAATGGGGTTTCTTCACACACTCTTCTTTGCTACCGAGGGATTAGTTGTCAGCGGTACCACCAACAGCTGAATGACTAACAGTATGGGGTTTATTTCTCTCCATACACGGTCCGTCAGTAATATAATGTTTCCATTATTAAAACGAAAGGGATGGAAAAAAGTAAAGGAGACACAAGGAAAGAAAGACCTGGCAGGAATCCATTCTAGGCCAGCGGGAGCGCCGAGCGGTTTACTTCCACTGGGAGAAGATAAAAGACTATCTTTGAATGCAGTTAATGACTTTCCTCACCTGTAGTCTGTGTTGATAACTGTTTCCTGAGTTTACCTCTCACCAAACCCAGCCCTGATCCCGGCTCCTCCGCAGAAGACGAGCCTTCGCCTCTGAAAAAAAAACATGTACAACATTGCTTCTCCCCGTTATCTTGCGCATTGTTATGCCGCCGTACACAAACTTTCGTCTTCCGCCATGAGTTTTTTGGGGTTAAAAGTTCAGCGCTCGAGAACGATGCACTCAAAATCACCGCTGCTTTCAAAAAAAAAAAATCTCATTTTTAAAAGAGTTTGTCGGAGAGAAAAACCATCGGGGGCAGCGCTATTAACAGGTGTTCACACTGCCCTCCAGCTCTGGCTCTTTACAGAGCCTAAAGGTAGCTTTAACCTCGGCGGCATCACACTTAGGGTAAACAAACATAGAACCTACACACAGCGGGGATCTGCCGCTCGGAATCTGTTGTGGGGAAATCGTGATCGTGCAGACGAGACAGAGACTTTAATGCAAATTTAGCTTGCTTTTAGATTTCTCAGCTCTTTCTGTATAATACGCTCCAAAGTGAAGGTGGACATTTAAAACTCGTGTAAAGATACAGATGTTTTCTGTTTAAAAAAAAGCGGTAAACAGAAGCTTTTTGACAGAGTGGCACCTCGAGTCTGCAGGAAATCACTTAGCACGAGTTCAGTCTCCATTCACGACTCCTGCCTGTAACGCCGCTATGTTTTTTTTGTTTTTTTTTTATCTGGAAGAAGTTTTGCCGAGCTCCAAACGTTGCCTTTCAATCACACATAACTGACAGGAAGCCGTTCTCACTCCGCCGGCTGCCGCTTATCTCATCTGAAATTCGAGCGGGTTTCAGCTAATTGCGACAAATTCTTTGGCATCTGCACAGGCGTCGCGGCCGCTCTCCCGAGTGCCACCGCCAATCGTCAAAAAAAAAAATTAAAACCCTGAGCGCTAAGAGCAAGTTAGTCTGAGGCGCTCCAACCGTAAACATGACCTCATCGTATAAAATAAAATCAGGTTGTATGAAGAGGAGCCGCTGAAAGAAAATCTTTATCATGTGCTCGTCATTTGTCAGTGTCAGTGAAAAGAGATGTTTTCCCAGCCAATTGAGTGATATATGTTAGAGCCATTGATTTGCTACAGAAATAGCACCTGTGTGTGTGTGTGTGTGTGTGTCTGTAAGAAGCAGCTCTGCGAGGCAGCAGCTCTGTATTTTATCCTCACCCTCCATTTTCAAGGCAATAATCAAAGTTCCACATTTTTTACTTTTAATTGTATGTTTTTAGGATATTGTAAAGGGGGACGAAGAAAAAAAAAAAGGCTGCATACCTGACTCTGTCCGTCTCAAATGTAATATGAATTCATGGTATGATACCTGGAGTTTATTAATTCAGGGCCACAGAGACAGCTGAATAATGAAATTTAATGAAAATTTTAGATGGACTAAAAGTCAGAGTGCTTCTGTCATTAATTTTAAAAGCACACATACCGTTAGGCTTTGCACAGTAATGATAAATTCCTCCACTGGGCTTCATGCTATAGTAACCGTGCCCGCTTCTGAAAGGACTTTAGGTTTTGTGCAAATCCGGTTGTATTCAAGGTCTTCAATGCAGAGGGGGGAAAAAAGTTTACTCTAACATTAGTTAAAATTAAGTTAACATTAACATTTAGGACCGAAAGAAAATAATTTGTGGTTTTTCGAGGGCAGCCGACTGCGATCGCCAAGGCTCTCTGTGGCTTTATTCAAATGTTTTAATGGACCCGTCTTTTGAGTGAAAATGCAACATCTTTCCACCAAATAACTCCAAATGAAAGGAGTTCAGATGGTTTAATCATAAAACCTAAGGCGGAGAAGGAGTTTTGAACGGTGTACCATTTTAAACTTCAGGAAAAGTACTTTTTACTCATGCTACATTTATTTGAGTACCATAGATACAAGTTACATCCCTGATCGTATATATCAGAATAAGTACGACTTGTCACTTTAGAAGATATGATGTCAACGGCCGGCGCCACTTTTGTAAGTGTTATACTCAATATAAGAGAGACCTTGGTACACTTGGACCAATTTCCAGCCGGCGACAAAACCAGATATTTTTGAGGAGGGGTCGTGGAGTTTACACATTTATAAGCACGACACCAATGGATACTTTTAAGGAGACCACGGGACAATTTCGAGTCGTGTTAGGGGAATCAAACATATCCTCGGAACCTTTCCAGGTGTGTTTGTGGTGACCAAAACAGGTAATTAAATCCAAAACATGATCTTTTCCTAACCCTAACCAAGAGTTCTTTTGTGCCTAAACCAATCCGGACCAAATGCACAGCACAAAAAACTCTGTTTGAACAAATCTGTGGATTCTATTCAAACCCGACAGAGACTAAATAAAACTAATATAAGCCATCTTGGTTCGTCTTTTCACTGTTCCAACGATCACCAACCCTGGTTTTGTTGAAATAAAGCCTTAGTTCACTGAGGTAGGAAAAGGGAACAAGGAAAAGTGCATCCTGTCAAAAAACTAAACTAAATAGTGCAGAATTACAATACGACTCTGGGCTGAGAACAAAAACACAAAACCTCCCCTCGTTTTTTGACCCCTCATAATTTTTTGTACAGTCCCTTGTTATTGTAATTGCTACAATAAAGAGATGAAAACCACATTTCTGGATCTAAAAGGGAACTTTCATTCACGGGAAATTACAGCGCGAGTCTAATTGTAGTATTTCGTGACACTGACTCTCTGCACCCTTTCCAAAGAGTGAAAGAAAGCTTATCCGAGCCGCTTCTGTGTCACAGAATCGACTTCACATCCTCCTGGAGAGTTTCTTTGCGCCGCGAAAAAAACCCCGCAAAGATTCATCTTTTCACGGCTCATCGTTGGACAAAGGTGAAGACAAAAGTCAGGCTAAGTCTGACGCTTCTCAATAAGTCACAACATACAATGGCAGCAGGCAACAAACAGCCGTCTGAATTGTTCCTCGCTGCTGCCGCTATTGAGCCGCGGCACGCCGTGTCCTGACACTCTGGGAGGTTTTTTTTTTTTTTGGAGGAACTTTTCAAAGCGGTTCTATCGAAGGGAACATTTTAT
>CAEMYA010000158.1:1111013-1125108 GCA_903131615.1 Diplodus sargus | reverse complement strand
ATACTGCTGGGAGAGGGAAAAAAAAAAAAGAAAAAAAAAAGTGAGATACCACCTTTAATGGCGTTTTGTCGGCTCCAAGGCCGGAGCTGGTAGCACGGCGGCGAGCGTGCACTCCCGGGTTCCCGCGCTGCTCCGCCAGAGCCAGATCCCTGACTCTTAATCATATATCAAAGGCAGCATCCGATATGAATCTACTCCTATTTGCCGTTCGACCGCATCAGAACATGTAAACAGGCGTGACAGTGCTCCTGCCCCCCTCCTCCTATCATAACAGCAACTTACTGGCCAGTTATCTGTTTGATGGGATGTAAAGGGAAGGTCAGTGTTTCCATAATTCACTCCAGAACCATAAATCACATTATATGATCTCCTCCTGCGCCGGCGGGGGGGGAAAGCCGGGGCGAGTGCCGTTCGCTCTGAATGCAGAAAACGACCAATTCGCCGCTGTATAATATGGCACTTATGGGCACAGGTGGAGCTCTTTAAAAGACTTTGTTTTCCTCTCTCCGTCGCCTACTGTCGAACGGCGCGTTCACATTAATCGTTATAAAAAGCCTCGCCGATCGCGAAACGCAATCACCGCCTTCTGCGCGTTAGCACAATATTAGCCCGTCCAGGCGCTTCTTGGGCTGCGGCTGACAAAAGTCCCTTTGTGGTCAGCGATGGGAAGCAATGGAGGGAAACTGACTTTTATTGACACGAGGCTGTCAGAATGGAGACGGCACCGCTGTTCATTTCCAATTTCAGCCCGCAGATTGGAATCCGCCGCTGGGCCCTCCAGTGTCTCAAGCACCATTTTCCGAACCTATGGTGTGGAAAACATGATTTAATTCCTGTTCAATGCTTTTCATCAGATTCTCCATCTCTCCAAATCGTCTTTGTGCGGCATCATATTGGAGGAGTAATTGTGCAGCACTGTGGATGGCGGAGTGCAACATCCTCTGGTAAAGCCGGGGGTAAAATCGCAGCCGGACAGCTGGTCTGCAAAAATATATAATATGAATGAAGTTGTGGCTTGATTACTCATATTATCATTAGGTTTCAGTGTAATGCCCTCGCTTCTGACTGTTTAAAAAACTGTGTGGTTGTTCTTTTTCAGTGGAAGTGACTCGGGCAGTGCAGCCATAGCGGTGAAAACAACTGCGACTAATGAAAAGTGACTGTAAACCGATGCCTGGCGATATGATCAATATTGTAATTACATCTTCGCGGGAAAAGTACCACAATGTTGCTCCCTCACCGATAATATGTTTGTTCATGCACAAGTGGAAGGTAAGTAAGTTGGATTTCCTCTGGCGCTGGAGTCGTGGCAGAACACTGGAGATTTTTTTCAGTCGCACTTGTACTTTTTACTTGAACTTTCCAGCTGTTGAGATCATGTTTTCACACAGTAAAGACTGGGAAGATTCACACATCTTTTGTCCTACTCTGACATGTCTAAAAGTCTGATATGAAAAGGCCCTCTCAGACAGCTTCAATGTAAATGAGTTCTGGCCAGCTAATGTTAAGCCAGCTTACCAGCTTGCTAATGTGAGGACAACTTGCTAATATTAAGCCATCTTGCTAAAGTTAAACTAACGTTAGGGCAGCTTACAGACTTTAGGGCAGCTTGCTAATGCTAAGACAGCTTGCTAACATTGGGCAGTTTGTTAACCTTAGGACAGTTTGCTAACATTGAAACAGCTTGCTAACATAAGGACAGCTTGCTAATGCTAAGACCCCTGCTGGAAAAATCAGCATAGACCAAAACCAGCATCAAAACACAACATATGCTGGTCTTGCTGGTGACCAGTCACTAGCATATGACCAGCATATGTTGTGTTTTGGTGCTGGTTTGCTGTTTTTTCCAGCAGGGACAGCTTGCTAACATTAGGTAAGCTTGATAATGTTAGGACAACTTGCTAACATCAGGGCAGCTTGCTAATGCTAAGACAGTTTACTAACGTAAGGGCAGCTTGCTAATGCTAAGACAGCTTGCTAATGCTAAGACAGCTTACTAACGTCAGGGCAGCTTGCTAATGCTAAGACAGCTTGCTGATGCTAAGACAACTTACTCATGTTGGGGCAGCTTGCTAAATTTAGGGCAGCTTGCAAACTTTAGGGCAGTTTGCTAACATTAGGGCAGCTTGGTAATGTTAAGTCAGCTTGCTAACGCTAGGATAGCTTGCTAATGTTAAGCCACATATTTCAGTTAAAGCCAACGAAGAGGACACAACAAATCAAGACAACTTTTGGGATTTGGGAGTGACTGTAGATGCCTCTGCTCACCTGCAGCCCCATTAAAATGCTGCAGTAACTGAGTGTAAGGCTGCTGGGATGAGTCTGATTGTAGTTACTACATATTTAAAATCATATTCCCGTACAGACGAATTACTGGAAAAATGACTGTAGGTTTCTGTACATGTAATATACATAATATAATACATATATAGATTATAAAAAGGAGCCTCCAGTCAATACTGACACATCTTTATTATTTTTATTAAAAGGAGACCCAGCTGTACATTTTCGAGGTCAAATGTTAATGCTCCAATCGTTGGTGTATTCACCTGTAAATTAACAAAAAAAACACCCTTATTTGCAGATAATTGTTGATCACATCTCGAGCTGGCTTCATGACCAATGACGTGTCGACACTGACGAATAAACACTGCACTTGCCCTCGTGGATGAGAAACATTCATTATTGTGAAAGTGAACACAATTCATTAAATAATTTAAAAAAAAAATGGCTTTCAATATGATTTTTTAACGACTTGGCAGACGTATTTATATCTCAGCTGCGAAGCTGCGCGGTGCAGTTCGGCGAAAATATATCATAATTGCTTGAGGACGAAGAGATTTATCACGCAAGAGGCCGAACACACAGAAATATCCACCGAGGCATCTTGTGGTTTTTTTTTTTCCCCGACTTGTTGACGGGGCTATTGTGGCTGGAAGTATGGAGGGGGAAAAAATAGAGAGAGGGATTTATTATCATGTATTGAAGTTCACCCCAAAAGAGCTAGCATTTCACAGGAGCCGCGCGCTGACCTTTCCGACAGCCAAAAATGTCATTGAAGGTTTAAGGCAAAGAAATCCAGTCGTATTTAACCAAGCCTTCAAAATCTTTGACATTTCTTCTGATGTTGCCACAGGATGGCACCCTGAAGACTGAGCGCTGGCCTTCTCATAGAGAGCTATAGCTTTCTACACATGGAAGCAGCCCCCTTGTGCAAACACCAGTCCTCGCTATGAAAAGACAGGATTTAGAGATATGGCATCACGGCTGATGGGAGATATGATTTGATCCTTTTTTTAAAAAAAAACTCTCTTTGTCTGCACGTCTCTCACATGAAGGGGTTTTTAATTAGGAGCGACGCACGCGGGGTCATGTGGCAACAGTTGCGGTTTATTTTAGAAAGATTATAGAGGTGAAGCCGAGATGTTGTTCGGCTGCTAATGTGGCACACTTTAACTTATTTACGTCTTAATTTGTTCCCCTCTCCCAAAAGCTCTTTTGCCGTTTGTTCCCATCTTCAATAAAAAAAAACCCCCACACACAATGAGTGCGCACGAACACACACACACACACACTCCTCTGAATCAGGACGGTGTCAGTCCACATCTTCCCTGCCACTCACTAAATTGGAGAGAGAGCTGCTCGGCACTCAGGCAGAACTAAACTAGGAAGTGCTAAAGCTGGAGGCAGGAACAAGGGACAAGGATGGGGGTGGGGAGGGGAGGGGGTAGGTTGTGAAAGAGAACACAGGGGTGGAGGTAGGGTGGGGGGTCGTACTGTGTGTGTGTGTGTGTGTGTGTGTGTGTGTGTGTGTGTGTGCGTTGAAGGGGGACACACTCTCAACACCACTGGATACCACCGCGGTGGTCCCTCACTGATTCACATTCCCCTAATGCCAGTTGGCAACCTCTTGGACAGGCACACTCTCCCCACACACACACACACACACACACACACTCTCCGAGACTCGCTCGCTACCCCCACAATGCTCCAGCTCCCTCGCTCGCTCTTTTAGAAAACGGACACAATGGCGTGGACGGGCCTGGCTTTAGATGGGGCACAGCCCGCAGATGGAAGTCTTTGCAGTCGCGTCGTCATCTCAGTGGATTGACATCTCCTCCAGGAAAAGAGGCTGAGATGCTGGGAAGCTCAGCGCTAACCCTCCATCGAATAAAACTGAGGATATAGGATGTACTGAATCACTAAAGTATCACGCCACTTCACACATTTTCGTATAAAAACGATATAATCAAAGCTTGAAGTGAAAGTCAGGACAAACTAGTTTTAATACCTGCAACGCTACGGATCATATTCACACAGCGGCCATTTTCCGCTAACGTTACGCTGGAACGTTATTCTGCAGCTGCGAGTCGTATAAATGTGAGTAACCTGACAAAATATTATGGATATGATGGATGATTATGGTGAAAATCAGCAGGGACGTCATGCAATATTTCAACATAGAACAACACATTTGATAACCCGTTTTCAGCCACTTCCTAGCTAACGTTAGCGTTTGATTGTGTGCAGTTGGATTGATGTAAGCCAGACTTATCTCGCCCACTCCTTATCACTGCTGCAAGCTAGTGGCTACATTAGCCGCTACTAGCATAACACACTGGTATCTTACTTGTTTGACTTCCTTGGTGTAAAGTTACCAGGGTTTATTTGCATAACTTCTGCATCATGCTGCACGTAGAGCAAGATAACAAGAAACATCCGCCGGCCGAGTTGCTAGCTTCCGGTTTAGCCTTTGCTAATGTTAAAGGGAATTTAACAGTGCAGCTCTTCCAGACTTGCCGGATGTTATCCAACTGAATGGGTGAAATCATTTTGCAAGGGTTGTGATGTGAGCCTCGGAGACATTTATCGGAGCCTGGTCCGAACTGTCTTGGTCATGCTGCATTGTGGGTAACGTAGTTGCCAATAAGAATACGTTATCTCTTGTTCTTTAGCATTGGTACTGATCCTTTTTATCTTTAGTCCAACTTTAGTCCATCATGATGCTCAATTCTAAAGAGAAGTCTTTTAACCTTCACTCTGTTCTCTACCCTTCTTCAGCCCATACGTACAGCGGCATGCTGAAATGTATGTACTCAGTTAGTGGCCACCAAGTTACAGAAGTAAAATTCCATGCCCAACAAGTTAGCCCAGCAGCGTTTATCACTTTCTTAGTTCGAGGTTGTTTCGCTGCAGAGGCCTTTCAGCCTGCTGCGGAATGCCCGTTTTTCCCGACGGGATGAAAAAAAAAATCAACAATGCGCGCTACAAAATCAGTGTATTTCTGTTTATCATAAAGAACTCATAATGGAGTTGTAATGACGTGCTTCTTTTCCAGACACTGGCTATTATCTTTTTCAAGGTGGATACAAAGAGTTGCTGCTGGCCAGTTTTGGAGGACAAGAACTGCAGAAATGCTGCCGTCCAAGGCCGAACTGTTGCGGCCACCTGAATGACTTGTGTGTTTAAGCGCTTCACGTCTGCCTCTTCAGTTTAAAAAAAAAAAAAAAACTCAAACGGAAAGAAGAAATGCATTCATGTTTGTGTCTGTGAGGAAGTGCGGAATGAATACACACAATGGGGGTTTATTCTGTGGAGGTTTTTTTCCAGCGTTTAGAGACTGTACATCACAATACTTTGTGGATTGAAGGATTAACTTGAGGTGTTTCTTCTTTATCAAACCTTCTTTTTTTGCGCACACACACACACACACACACACACACACACACACACACACACACACCTGTGTCTTTGGCTCCCTGCCAGGAGTTGTGACACGCGGACTCGACTATACTTTTGTCCATCTGGCCGTGCTTTCACATTTCACTTTTTCTTAACGGTTACGTGCGGCATCTTTATTCACACTCGGAATCTCAAACCTCTGCGATTGTATTCAGGGCCCGGCTCGGCTGCGAGCTCTTACCTTGAATCTTGAACAGCGTCGACTAAACAGAGACGTCTTTACGAGCTTCGGGGCAGGAAAAAATCTCAGAAACATAACTTTTTCATATGCTTATTTTCTGATGTGTCTGGTGTCCTTTCACAGAAACAATAGCCTCTTGCAACGGATCAGTCCCGGCCAGTCATTTAGAGAAAGGGGGGGGGGTGAGATTTTCTATATGAATTAATTACAAATGCTTCGAAATGTCAAGTATAGATAAAGCTTAATACCCTGTCTCCTCCCTTCTGCAACAGAGAAGCTTTTAAATGGCTCTCTGCCAGCCCCTATCTGCCAAACGACACCAAGGTTACTGGGAGAAGCTGAAATATTCATAATATATGCAAAACCACCGCTGTCCATGGACAGTGTTCATTGGAATTCAAGAGCGAGCTTCAAACCTTTGACAACTGCTTAAGTAATTAGTTGCTGGGAGAGCGACACCCCCACCCTCCCCCTCCTCCTCCTCCGCTCCCTCCCTCCGCATTGCTGCCGAAACTGGCGAGTAAATATTAGAGCATTTTATCTTTTCCGGTTTGATAGTGTAATTGAACGTGTTACGGAAAGGTTGTTAGATTCCCCCGTAATCTAAACTCATCTGAAGATCGTTTGATACGTAGTAGACTTGGAATCAGCGAATCGTACGACTGTTTTTTGCTCAGCTGATTGGAGCTACAGAGCAATTTTTTTTTTCAAACTTCTTTTAAAGGTGCACCGCATAGTTTTGGAGACGGCGTCCAAACTTTAACATTCACAGTATTAATGCATAAACTCGGACATATTTATCTTTCCCATAAGCGAATAAACAAGCCGATCTCGGAGGGAAATAAGATCCCCAGAACGCTCTTTGAAACTTGAGAGGTGGCAGGGTCCGCCACGTGTAAACAAAAGCAAAACAGCATGAAGTTGTGTCGTCCGTTAAGGTCAGTTTGTTTATTCAGTCATCAAAACAAGAGAGTTTATTTAATTTGGTTTGTTTAGGCATCAAACATCGTTCCCTTCTGATTAAAACCTCGACCCAAAAAACTACATAGTGTACCTTTAAAGTATTTTGGTTGCAGAGGTTGCATAAAGGAAAGCAAACACGTAACTTAAATCAAGCGAATAAGTCCCACTGCATGCACATAAGTTATGTAACGCCAGGTTAAGGTTTTCCCGACGAGGTGCCTCGTGCCAAGCCCTGCCGTATTTGACTTACAGATTTGGGCCGATGTATTATTAATAGCAGACAACAAAAGAACAACATGTTTTGTGGTGGAACAATAGGAGAATTCGGTGTTGGACATGTGCCTGCCGCTGCTTCCTCTGCCGTGTCTTTCGCTTCTCCTCCCTCCGCAGCCGCGAGTCGCCGGTCAGTTCCGTCAAGGCTGGGAGCCGCCGCCACAATGAGAATCATGCCCGAATTGGAGCCGAGCCAAGGCCCCCCATTCAGAGCGACTCCTCGTGTCTAACGCATTACCCCGGCTTATTAATCTGAAGAGACCGTGTTTTTGTGTTTACTAAGCATGATTCGCTTCTAATTAAAGCGAAAATAATTATACTTCAAAGGAGCGGGGAGAGAGGCAGGGATGACTGTTCAAAGACGAGAGCGCCTCCTTGTCGCCGGGGAGAATTGCCCGAGAACACAACAATGCGGGTACAGAAACATTAATCAAACGGTTTGAAGAGATATTTAATTTCACTTGTCAAAGTGCTGCACTCCACCCGCGCAACGACACGTGTGCATCGCACCTAAATGATCCGGTTTCACTTGAGGCTATTCATAATTTACCTCCTCATCGATGATTAGAAAAATATGCAGTGCGGCGGATGTCCTCTCTAACGGTAAATCATTCATAGATTCATCGTTAACACACATTTTATCCTTGAATCTGTGCAGTTTGTTGATGTATTCGTGCAAGAGAGATGGCTGACGGACCACGTCAACTTAAGTTCTGATGTAAAGGTGTTTCTCCAGCGCGACAAAGACATTCAGTGTAATCTGAGCCGGCTAACTGAGTCTAATATCGACGTGTAAGCCTGACTCCCAGGCTTGGTTCAGCAGCCATGGCTTGTGTGAACAATTGGACCACCCCTTTTTTACGAGCACAAGTGTCCTTGTCCTTGGCAAGGCGAAGGTCGATGTGTTCCCCCCCCCTCTCCCTCCCGCTGTGGCGCTTCCACCGGCCATTCATTTGGGCCGGTGATGGCTCTAATAACATCTCCATCACATTAAAAACCCGAACCAGGCTGAGGAGATGTTAATACTCCCCTGCACTCGCTGTCGGGGAATTGGTCGTGTATTACAACAAGTGCTTTTTAAGAGCCTCCGTGGCCAAGTCTATGGAAACGGGCAGATATTCATGGCTGCCTGCATGTGAAGCTCTTAACACGGCGGATTTTCAAGTTGTGACAGTTCAAGGGAAGCGCCGCTGTTAACATATTCAGAATGGTCCTGTAGCAAGGCCATTCCTCCAATCCCTCTTTGCATCTCCACTGCTCGGCTGACAAGGTTGCCTGTTATTCTGTTTCTTTTTTTTTTTTTTTTTAAAGATGGAGATTAGAGAGGAATGCTGCAAACACTCAAAAGCAGGGTCTTTCTAAAAGGATGATATTGAATTCCAAACACAGCGTGAATAGATGTCAAAACAGGCTCAAGATAGGAAAAACAGATGTTCGAAATTGTCTTGGATGCCACTCGTACTGCCCGTACATACTGTAGCTATAAGTTCACTGCTGTCTGAAAAATACAGATAACATAATATTTGAACCATGTAGCTACATTTTTAAATAAAAAGAGTTGTATTTCAATCTCTCGTCTTCTTAATAGAAAAAAAAAGCTTTCTGCTGTGTAGCTTGTAAATGCACAGTATGTCATTTCAGCCACTCTCAAAACAAAACAAGACACGTGTGGGATCATGGGAATTGTAGTTTTCCCTCTAAAACAAGCATTGGTAAAGAAAACTTTCAATCTGATTCGATGTGTTAAAGTTTTAGTTGATGCGTTGATGTAACAAGCGTCAAAATGAAAAGCATGCTCAGGATAATGCTGATATTAACAAATCAAAAAATACAATGTATAACAAAGGTCGACTTGTTTTTAGACATTGTAAGGCCAAAATGTTATATATTATGTGTTTAATGGTCCGTGTAAGAATGAAAATGTTGAAAGGGGAAAAGAAATTGAATTCACAATTGCATCAGGAACAAAAACAACTGTGCAGATATCCAGATAACCCTATATATTTATTCTAGTGTGTACGACACCTGTGTGCTGTGATTTGACCGAATTAGGACACTGAGATACTTACTTTACTTTGCTTTTTCATTGGGGGGAAAGACAACAAACTCTTTTGCAAAATAAATAATCTTTTCATATCTGATAATGCATTTTGTTTACATCCCCCGTAGAAAAGATGAAGATAGATGATAGTTAAATAGAGGCTGTGGTCCTCCGCTAGCTGTCACCGCCGGTCACCATGGTGAGGGGGGGATTAATGGCACCCATTGGCTGGAGAAGATGTATACATCATGTTGGTCCAGGGCTGCTGCATCCAGATGGACCTGGGCCATCCATTGTCTGTCAGGGACACAGCTGTCTGAGGAGAGCCGTCCTTCCTACTCCTCCTTTCTTACGGCACTAACGAGTCTTTCACCCGCCACATACTGTAGGATGATGCCGTCTATAGAGGAAGGAGGGGTTCTTCTGTCAGCGCACAAGGTTTTTTCCAGAAGCAAGATGAGTGCACATACGCTGTTCTGACATCACGTCAGAGCTGCAAAGCTCACAGTGATTTGTTATTGCCTTTTGTCTGCGCAAAGGAGAAAAAAATGATTTTCAATGTAACATTTTGAAGAGTTGGGACTTGAGAGTAGAAAGAGAGTAATGTGAAAGGGTGAAGGATACAGTACAAGGTGCAGCTCAAGTATCAGTCATTGATTTTTAAAAAATAAAATAAAATACATTCTGCACATAATGGCAGAATGAAAGAGTAGTGTTTTTTTGTCCTTACTCCACTTATGAATAAAAATACCAGTAAATGTTTATTTAAAGTTGGTATGCGATTCACATTTTGTGCACCTGTGCTTTTTTACAAAATGTCTCCTTATGAAAAATGGTGGCGTTTTTAAATTCATTTCATTCAGTCAAAGCCCTCCAAACGAATTTAGATTTTGACTTCAATTTGATTTGATAACAAAAGGCTGTGGATGACTGTTGACCCGAGGTCCTTACAACTGAATCAGACTTACTTAAGAGTTGACTGAGGACTGAGGAACAAGATGTTAGCAAGGAAGCTCCTGGAGCTACTGCTCGTCAATGCGAACGTAGAAGGAAGTAGAATTGTTGAAGTGAAAGTTTTACGATATAGACATGTACACGGATGAAAGTGATCCCAGATGAGACTGTTTTGCCTTCAAAAAATCAAGGCAAGCAAGTGCCATAAAGTGTTTGACGGCCGTATGCTAGCTGGCTCGCCAAAGTTGTTGGCGAGCTGGGAAAGTTGTCCCATACATATCCCTACACAGTAAGCAACAGCAGCTTATCTGCGGAGTGATGCTGCATTTACTTTGATTTGAAGTCAGAGACAAACATATGAAGTTACACAAATCTGCCAACAAACGGTGAGATTTGCCTTTTGACGGAGCCAGTCTTTGTGCTAAGCTATGCTAACCATCTCCCGACTGTAGCTGTAAGGATTCTGCATAAAGATAGTTGATTGTTGAATCTCTTTCAGTCCACCCACCCATGCGCTGTAACCACTCATACTTTGCAGGATTGCAGGCCGATCCTAAAAAATGAGGCAATTGGCGGGGTATTGTCTTTGGCGTCGAATCTGAACCATTAGCCTAAATCATTGCTATTTGAATGTAATTCTCCAAGATGTCTCTCAAAGTCACACAGGGCTGCAGACATGATAGTCGTATCAATCTTCTCATCTAACTCTTGGCAAGAAAGCTCAGAGGCATGTTTCCCAAAATGTTGAGCTACTCCTTTAACCAAACTGGAAGCAGGTGTGACAACTGCACACACTTATCCTCAGACGTACATGCGCACACACACACACACACATTCCAGCCAGCCAGCGAGCCAGTTCATGGCTTCCCCCTGAGGTGTGAGGTGGGACTAGGGAAGCATGGAGTTATTCACTGTCTGCCTACTTGGTCCTAATAGTCTGGCACAGCGTGACTGACGCTGCCCCTCTCAGCCGTGATTGAGTGTATTGATCCTGAGCCGCTGCCGCCGGCATGCTCCCTGGACACCAGGCGGGAGGAGACCAACAATCAGATCCTTCACTGGGGGAAAAAGCCCTCCTCATCTGCCTTAATCATCCGATCGATGATTAGCGCGCCGGCCCACTCATGTCTTTCTCTCACTGACAAAGACATCTCCTCAGTCGCTGCTTGCAGTGTGTGTGTGGTTTTTTTTTTCAATCCTCACCTCCTTCTCATCATTTGTGAGTCTTTCCTATGTTTGGCTGCGGCTTTAGATTCGATAGAAGTGTGCGCGTTTACGCGTGACCGAAGGCAAACAGAGATGCTCCGGCAAAAAAAAAAATAAAATAGGCCTTCTGCTGACCATCCATATTTTTTGTGTGAAAGTGAGGAAGACAGGGAAAGAACTTGATTTGAGGGCCGAGAAAAAGAAAGACAAAGAACAGAGGGGATGTAATGGAATCTGACAATAGGAACTGTTGAATCACCAGCTGCTTTTTGGGGTTGGGATGCGTCCAACCCTCTCTCCAAGCCCCCGTAACCCCTCCCTGCTGTCGTCAGTAGCCAATAATGCACTTCCCCCTCCTTCGTTCGCTGTTGATTGGGCAGCAAATTGCTCCCATCACCTGGCATTAGTCCAAGTCTCACCAGTCAAAGCTTTTAATCTGATCATTATCCCGGTGCTAAGCGGCAGCACCACAGCTTCTGTTTGCTGGAGCAAGATATTGTGGCTGATTGAGTGAACCGGGCGGCTATAGAATTTCAGTTCCATCGCTGTCGAACCGTTTAAATGTGTGGATTATCAGAACTGGAACAGGATCATGTGACCTCTGTCTGTGCGCTCCACTTCTCAGGGAGCTCCCCTCGCTGTCTCTTGCTCCTCGCCTCTGTTTTTTCTCTCCTTTGTTAAATGAAATTGTTTCCACTCCCAATGTCCCCTGTAAATAGGCTGTTTGTACTCGGGCTGGGACAAAATATCGATACAGCCATACAGGTTATTGCTTCCTCTTGCAATAGCAATACACCAGCACCAAATGCACATTCAGTCCTTTCATCGGTATGGGTGATTTGTCAGCCAATAAAATAAACTTATTTGACGATGCAGTATTCTCTGATTGGTTACACGTCACAATTACCTATCAACACTGATCAATCTGAATCTGCAATGTAATTAGCAACTAGATTTATCAATAAATGCAATAGAGTGGAAAATGTAAATACTCAAGTAAAATATCTGAAAATTCTACTACTTTAGCGCTCCGTTTGTTGCTAACGTTAGCAGGTGCTAAAACTTCCGCTGCAATGCTAAAGGAAGCCGCTGCCCAGGTTCACTGTCGTCAGCTTCACTTTCAACAGGGCTGCTCGAAATATTACTTTATTATATTATACTACAGTTATACCTTTGCTCACTATCTTACCACTTCACAGTTGATGAATGACAAGTGGCAAGTGGCTACGTAGCCTAGCATACTGAAACAAAAATATTGCAAAAAGACGGTACTTTGTAGTATTTTGATAGTGTTTTAAGTTTTAAAAGGGGCTCTGTGGAACTTATGTGTTAGCTTATCTTAGTAGACTTCAACTCTAAACTAACGTTAGCTACTGTTGCTCTCTGTTAGCGGAGCGGAGCGAGGCACTGGCCATAGGGGCTGAGGTTGCATCCTTTGGACTGTTGTGACACAAGGAAATTCACAGTTCAGCAGCATTAAACAACTTAGACCAACAGAATAGGTTTTTATTGTCATTGTTTTCAGGAAAAAAACAATGAAACACAGATAGCAGCTCTTTGTTCAACAAATACAAAATATGGATAAAAGTAGATCTGTTCACACATGGCCGATAAAGTGTTTACTACTGTTTTCTAGGATTCATCTACGTACCACTGAAGGGGGGTCATTTACGCCACAGCTTGAGAATGGTGTTCATAGATGACTGTCTAAAAGAATCGCAGCGTTGCTTTATCTTGATACCATCATCGCTGTGGGCGACGTAACGTGACACAACCTCGTAGAACACACACCAAAACAACCACTCGGCAACTTTACTTTTAATGAAGCGTTTGCCGAAAGCCCGCAGCGACTGCTCGAGTTTATCTAAAGGTGGCGAAACTAGGCACCTATTGTCCTCAAAGCCACGGACAGAGGCAGCGGGAGAAAGACCGGCAGAGGAAGAATACTGAAGTGGCGGCTCTTCCTGTGAGCCATCCACTTCACATCCTCGAGCAGCCTCCTTGTCGAATTTTGTCATATTTCAGTAAAACTTTTCAAGGCTGCGGCTCTCTGCCCACCAGCGATAAGAAGTTCAGTCCAATTTCTGCGAAATAAATTCTCCCGGCAGCCTGCGAGCGCACGATGTTTTCTTTTTGAGCTTTTGTGTGTGAAACGTGCATTGAACTCCTATATGATGCATAGCATCCGCTAATGAGCCGGCCCATTGCGCGTTGAGTACAACAGAGTCTAGCACATGATTACAGCGGCCCTTCATCGCGCACGAGGAAAATACCGGCCAACGGCTTCTAAGTGCTCATTTCAATTACCTTCTATTAGGAATTCCAGCATCTACTGCCCCTCGCAGAGAACCCACTCCTGCTGCCCACCCACTAACCTACACACACTCAATCCAGCACCCGAATGGGCCAAGAGCCTGCAAAACATGCCAGCCGGCGAAACAATGCATGATGTAAGTTTTGAGAGCGTCGAGAGGCACTTCAGGCAGAGAATCAGCCCCGCACCATCTCCTCGAGATGCAAGGGGGGGGGGGGGGGGGGGGGGAAGACGCGGGAACAAAATGACTGTTTTTAGAAGATCCACTTCTTCCTGATGAAGCAAAATCATTCTCCCCCCCCTTTGTGGAAATGGCTCTTGTGTGGATACAGAGGATAACTAACACTAGAGATGGGTAGTTATTGCTCGAGTGGCATTCTCTAACTTGCAAATAGCCCCTCAAATCTGCGTGGAGGGCTTC
>CAEMYA010000158.1:1070131-1086123 GCA_903131615.1 Diplodus sargus | reverse complement strand
TTAGTATTTTTTTTTTAGCGAGGCGAGAATCTCTCCTCATCTGCACCTCTTGAGCTCTGTTAAATGGTGGTAAATTGATTTTGGATGTGTTGCGATGTATACGCTTAACAAGCCAAATGGGTTCAGTTTGCGGGTTAGTTTGTGTGTTCGGGAGATTAATCTATTAATGTATTCCACCACACTAATAATCCACAGTATGCAGAGTGATGGAGGGGAGGCGTTGGCAGCGCTCCATCTTTTAGCCCTGTAACATATATTTATCCTCTTCACTACACAATCCTCTAGGCTGCTCAAATCCCCCAGGGGGTCCCGATGACATGCTTACTAATGTGTGCTTTGGAAACGGAGTGCTATTGTATCCCCTAAATCTCACAAAGCACTGTATGATTTGCCCATTGTCGTTAAATCGCTTTGCTTGTGCCAAGTACTTGCATCTCACAGAGGCTTAATGCTTTGAGGGTTTCAGGGACAGCTTCGAGTTCCTCTTTTGTTGATTTCGGGGAAAAGTGCCAAGACTGCTGCGCTGAATATTGTTTTGAGTATGGAGAAGGGAGGGGAAGAAGGGCCATTGCCAAGCGACTCCATTGAGCCTCGTGAATGGGCCATTCATATTTAGGAGAATCACCCAGATGCCATATTGTTGGCTCAACAACGCTAAATATTCTCCAACAAGGATGGGATTGTAACAGGTTTTTGAATTGTGCGAGCGGAGGGAAGGACGTTGGGAAAATCAGGGGGGTGAAGGGAAAAAAAAAAAAGCCCTTCAGCCGCTGTGAGCGGGGTGAATGGTAGAGCAGAGACCCGAACAGCAGCAGCATTTTCTTTTTACCCTCGGTGAGGCGATGAATGAAGCAGTCCTCGCAGTGTGTGCATCTTCCTCCTCTTCATGCAGTCGGCGAAATGATAGATTTTTGAAAGTGATCAGATTTGGCGTGGGGGTTTTGACTTTTTACGACTGTTCAAAATGCTTTTTTTTCCCCAGATATATGCAGGAGCACTTTTTAAAAACTTGTACCACACTTTTTAATGTTCATATATTGCTCATAAATGCAATTATAAAGGTGAGCAGTATATAACACTAGCCTCTGCTGCTCCTAATATGTCTTTTAAGCTTCTACCAATAACAGATTTTAATGTTTTACAGATATATCGATTTAAATATTTGTTTAGAGTTTCATAATGCATCAAGTAGATGCTTGGGATAGTTTATAATTGTTAAATAACCAGTGAAGTTAACTGAAACTGTAATCCTGCTTCCACGACATATCTTTGTGTTTGATAAGCACATATAACACATATATTGCCCAATATGTCAAAATTAGATTTTTCTACTCCCTCATATCAGATCTGCCTCGGCACCAAACATCTTGTGATAACCATGACAGTAATGACATTTAGGAATATTGATGCCATTTTTAGCAGTCACTGGACTGTATTGTTAGCCTTTTAGAGTGATGGAATCTGAAGTGCAAATATTAAAAGAAGTTGGAGAATATCACAAAAACACATCCGCAGTTTTGTGGCCTCGGGACGCCAGGTGCTGCTGGGATTCGATCCGAGTCCTTCAGGGGCGGACAGTCCGTCCCGCTGAGGCTCTCTTAAGGTCCGTCCGCACGCTAAACAACCTTGAAACCGCCACAGTGAGCAGCCGAACTCTTGTCCCGGCACCGTCGAAAGGATCTAAGACGGGACTTAACAAAATGTCATTGTGGTCTTTTATGTCATGCATGCACTGAGTATTAATCACGGCTGGAGCTGCGCCTGAGAGGCTGATCAAATTTATTGTTTGGCTGCACGGGACAGTAATGGGTGTTTAATTACTCAATAAAAGCCCTTTTATAGATTCCCAGGCCTCCTGTGTGTTGAGCAAATGGTATTGATCCGTCTCCGGGCTGCAACATGATAGCCTGTGAAGGAGAATTAGAGCCGTTAGCCTGCTAGCGCTTTCTCATTCATTAGCCGCATTAGCCAGAGGGTGGTTAAGACGTAGCACCGCTGTTAATGCCACAGTCTCAGAGGTTTCTGTGTCCGCCGTGTGTTGTAAAGCTCCGCGCACCTCATTTACACAAATATGGATTAGATGAGCAATGAATAACATTGACCACCGCGGAAAGTGTTTCAATAAGTATCTCCAGGAGAGTCGTTTTTTTTCCCCCCTCATCCTCTCGCGATGTGGTTCGCCAGCGGACTCGCCACGGTGTAATCCACGGGACTAAATTTGACAACGCCCTCAGCCGAGCGGTGAGCTTTAATAGTCGGGCTACCATCTAGACCGCGTGTTTAATCCCACCACTTCTCCACCTTCTAATCTGTAATCTGACGGCTCCTCCTCCTCCTCCTCCTCCTCCTCCTCTTCCTCATCAGACACCCAATTCTGGATCTCTGTCCTCCTGCTCACACCGCAGCCTCTCAGACGGAGAAAAGGGCTGAATGACAATGACAGTAAGCCCCTTACTGCGTCTCCATCCCAGCAAACATGTTGGGTGTCCGTGTCCGGGCCTGCACCGCGTACACTGTTTCTTTTTTTTGTTGTTGTATTTTCTCCCTAAATGCATCTGCCTCCCGTCCATTGTTCTTTTATGTTCAGAGCATATTGCTGCTTCTGTGAACCAGCAGCACTCCTCTTGATGCACGGCGAAAAACCCGCCGCAACATCTCCCTTGATGTGTCCATATCAAATGAGTGTGGCCTATTACAGACGTGGTGGAGTCAGTTGGGCGGCTTTGTGGACGAGCGAGGGCCTGCAAAGGGACCATGAAAGAGACATTGTCCAATACGGACCGCACAGCCCCTTTGTAGATAAATGGATTTTCCATGCTTATCAACTCGGACACTGACATGAGTGAAAACTGTGGAGAATGCGGAATTATTCTCACTCCTCGGCCGTACACATGGACAACTGTAGTTTCAAGTGTGTGTGGTCTGTCATTGTCCTGCGAGCGAGGGTTTTTTTTTTTTCTTTAATATTCGGGTGTAACATTCGATTTGGACACAATGTGCACTGTTAATGCCACAAATGCGCGCCGTGCATCAGCCCACTGTATCCTTGTGGGAAAATATCACCCAGTAGAGTCCCCACTTTCACATTTTGACATCAGGTGCACACGGTGTGCACATGTTGTCGGTGTTGAATATGTTTCTTGTAACTATAAGCCTCACTGGAACAGAGAAAATGAAGCTTTAAGCCGGACCGTCATACAGTTATTCTTACTTAATCATGTTTAGTTTTGAGAAGGAGCCATTAGAGCTAGGCGAAAAGGAAACTGGTATAATGATCTAAATACGGCTACTTTTCCGTTACAGTATGATGGGAGACATGGAGAAAACGTACATGTAAAATGGTGAAACTGATGTGATGCAACGGAAAAGAAGAATAATTACAGCTTGCTTTGGACTGTGAAGCTGGAAGTTAATTGATTTTATTTTGAAATCGTGATTTATTTATTATTTTTCAAATGACAGAAGCTGCGAATTTTCCGCAATCTAAAAGTTTAAGCCTGCGACCTTTGGCTCCCTCTTCTATAATGGTATTTGTCGCTGGTAAATCTACTCAGCTGTAGCTAATTAACTTTTATGTGTGTTCTTGAAAAACAACAGGAAGAGAAACTCTTGGCTGTCTGGTTAATTATGCTCTTTGTATAACAGGAAGGGAGATGAAACAGGCTTTTTACTGAGTCTTGTTCTAAAGAAACGATCTCAGCCGTGGCTTCACGTTAATTTCACACCGTTAGCTAGCATGTGGCTTTGCAGTTATCGCGTTTAAAATGACAGAATGCAATTAATCTCATCACATCCAAGTCTCGTAATAAATATCTCAAGCTGCAAAGTAGCTCCTCAGCGACGACGTGACAATTTTGTTGACAGCTCTGCGCTTCAGCCACTTAAGCTAGCGTTGTGTTAGCGCGAGCTGTCAGCAGCGTTGTTCGTTGCCCGTGATATCAAAACATCCACTGACATAAGTCCACATCCAGCTAATCATTTTTGCCATAACTTAAGGCTGATGTCAGTGAATATATTATTACTTTTGTCATAAAATGTCGACAAAATTCAAGGTCAAGTTAACATTGGATACACTGAGAGAGTAAAAAGTTATCTCATTATTTCATCTGGAGGCTGGTAGATTTCTACTTTGAAAGAAACGATTACCCAGAGATGAATATTCAGACATTATTTATCCAAACTCGTCCACAAAACATTTCTGGAGCTTCACAGCAAAATGCCGTTCAATGTTCTGCTGAACAACTGAAGTCGATGGGGACTTGTTTTGAAACGCAAACAAACAACCTGTGAAGAACATGAAATGGCTCCATACAGCTCGTCAGGCATAACCCAAATCTCCAGAAGCCCATAAGGTCCCAAATTTAGTAGAAAATGTGTTATTTACACCTTTATTAAGACAAAATCTTAACTGTATAGCTAAGCTAAAAGCGCTAGCGCGCACCCTTTCTGAGCTAAACCACGCAATAGAAAAGCTTTGCGGACCTCGAAGCTTCCTCTGAGTTTAAATCTGTTTCGGGGCGACCAGATAATGACTACATTTGAATTTTTGGATGAACTTGCCCTTTAAACTATAGTCACAAATCGTCCCTCCCAATGATTGAGTTTTGTCTCAACCCAAATCTTCAGCAATTTTGTTATTTTCAAATTACAATTATATTAGATTGGGATTATTTATGTTGGCCCGACCACACATCCGAGGAGAAGCATATTTAATCACTCAGAAAATATAATAAATGAGGTCCGATATGAACCGGCTCGCTGGTTCCATGCTCTGATCCGAAGGACACGTGTACATATATGCAAGCATGCCCGCACAGACGCGCATTAAACCGTGTTCACATTCCGCTGCCTGTGGGGCGCGAACGAGAAGCGATGTCTACTCGATGCGGAGCCAGTGATCTAGGTAATCTGCCTGTGCTGTGGGACAGGTCTATTGGTCCACAAATCAATTGGCTTCATGTCCGTGCCATTAGGCTAACATGGCGCTGCTGAGGCGCTGAGAGCGGTAAACAGACTGTTTAATTCCCCTGGACACTGGCCAGGTGGACACTCCTCCTCCTGCTGCTTCCGCCTGATCCCTCCGTTTTTTTTTTTTTGTTTTGTTTTTTTTTCTTTCCTTCCTCCCCTCATTCTATCGTCCTCGTACATTGACTCCACTTCAGTCAATGCGGTTATTCTCAGTGGACGAGTGCTTACAGGAATATTGCTTGGAGGGATGGTGTGCTTGTGTGTGTGTGTGTGTGTGTGTAAAGAGGAGAGATTTTGGCCAGTGAACCCTTGCTGTGCTCTGTCCTCCAGTACTGTGTCTATACTGAGTAAGTGATCCCTTGGGATGCAGTACACACATGCAGCATCCCTCCATATCTCTCCCTCTATTCGTCCGTCTGTGTCTCTCTCTCTCTCTCCCTCTCTCCTCTCTCTGTGTGTTTGTCTCAGTCTTTGTTTGTATCTGTTTCTCATTCTGTTTCTGTCTGTCTGTCTCTCTCTTTATATCATTCCTCCTCCCTCCCTCCCTCCCCCTTTTTTTCCTTTCCATCTCCAGACAGAGGCAGCAAACAAGTACAGTAATATGAGGGGGCTGCATCAGAAAACAAACACACACACTCTCATGATTAGAAAGATGCAGATTTACGTCCAGGCTGCGGGGAAGTTTACCGCTTTTAGTTTTTTTTCTGCGCAGCTACACCAAATAAAACAACACCTCCTTCTTCTCTCCTGGTTCCCCTATATGGATGCGACTAATGACTTAGCTTGTATATCGCCAGCAATTCAGTTTATCCACTTCAGGGCCGTTGCCGCGCATCCTGTTTGGTTTGCGAGTCTCCGTGCTGCGGTATGGTAATTGAGCCAGCGTGTCTTGACAGTTGAGTGTTGTTGGCAGTATCGCTGCTGTGCGTCTCATTTCCTGCGTGCCGTCGCCGATTGACTGATAAGATAAGAGGCCCGCGGCCACGTCTGAGAGCTTCGCCGCAACTAGCGACTTGATGAACCGCGCCGCCAGAGCCGTGATTAAGCCGGAGGAAGCGGTGTCGGTCCCGGGGCCCCGGACGCGGTGTGACGGCATATACGCGCAGAATAACCTCAAGTTAAATTCATAGCAAACCATTAAAAATGACACCATAGAAATCCGTGGTGTGGTCTCAGGATGTGCTCTCAGGGCCAGAACGTTTTCACTGTTGCTAGGAGACGCTGAAACCCTCGGACACATCTGGTCAGCTGTTAGAAACAAGTTGTTGACGGGGGCCGGAGCATCCACAACTGCATGATGCTGTTTACAAAATGAAACCATCGATCTGGGTGATAGAGCAAACTGAATAAGCAAGCTGTTCTCAGAGGAAAATAAGGTCCCAGAACACTGTTTGAAGCTAGGAAGGTGGCAGGGTCCGCCACATATAAACACAGCAATTGTGTCGTCCCTTAAGGTCAAATGAAGAACTACAGAATGCACCTTTAATTAATTATCAGGCGCTGCTAATCTTTGTATGTTCTCACACTGAATAAATAGTCGTGATGCCTTCAGAAGCAAAATGCCTCTCCAAAAAGTTTCATTTCGCAGGAAATGACTGTACTGCGACGGCTTTCCAGAAATGAAAATATCACAGCCTGTATTTCAGGCTGTCCTGTCGGCCCCGCCGTTCCTCGGCCTTGACTCATCTCCCTCCTGGGACTTGAATGGCGGAATGACATTCATCTTCCAGCAGGACCGCGGAGTCACTCCTTATCTTATGTCACAGCTCATCTTGTCGATAAATACTTCACGTCCTTTTCTCCCCTGTCGAATCGCATCCTTTTAACACACGTCTCCACCTGATCATATTCCCGTTTTCTGCAGCGATCCAGACGATGTTTATCTCCCCGGCTCTCTCTCCCTCTAACACCAGTCACAACCGCGCTCGTCTTGAATTACGGGGGGAAAGCATAGCGGTCCTGCGGTAGCGTCGACAGCCCTGTCTGTCTGAATAGGAAATGTTTTGGTTCCCAAAACCAGAACATGTTTGTTTTTTTTTCGAGATACCGTACTTTGGTTTTTCTCCAGATGACGAGCAAGTACAGATCCAGTGTTAGCCCGAGGGGTCGAAGCTGCGCCCCACAGTAATAAAGCTGTAATTATTTATTTAGTAAGAGTGAAAACAAGACTTTCTAACTGCTGCTGCGAGAAAAATATTGCACGGAAAATATGTGAAAGTACATTAAGTTGCCAACAGACATACAAACATGCACATTCGCACTGTCATCGAGGTCCTGGTCCTCCTCACTCCAGATCAGGCAGAACTGGAGGGAAAATGCAGAATAGTTAACAGAGGCGTTAAATATCTCATTTTGTGTTTGCTTCACAGCTTCTGTGGATTTGTGTCAGGGCTCTGCAAAAAATGCTCTGCTGGAAGTAGAACCGCACTTTAACCTTCAAACATGCAAACATCTGTCCATCTATATGCCAAGTGAAGATATTTCTTTAAGTTAAAGGCTTCTTAAGGTTTAAGATTTTGGACATCTAAAAGTGCTGACGGATGCCAACACCAACAAACTACTGCCAAGTCACATTACAGTTACAGGAATGTCCAGATTTTTTTCAAAACTTCTTTTTTTTTGCGGTGGTTTTGTAATTTAAAGACAGTTGAATGACCTGAATCGTCACTTGGGTTAATGTCAAGAAGAAAACTGCAATTCAAGGAGGAAATGTGTGTAGACGTGACATCTAAGAATGTTAAAGAGGACAGCGTTTAAAATGCTCCCTTAAAAGAGCTGACAGCGTTCAGGCCAAACTATTATAGGGGCTCCTTGTAGCATTTTGTGCCACTTTAAATTTATTAATGACTTTCATATTGGCAAGACGTGAGCAGATTGTAACATGACAGGAAAAATGAGACTTTCCCCGTCTCTCTCTATTGTCTATACAAGCTTGTGGATGATTTGTTTTAGTTGTTGAATGCAACTGATTTCCTTGTAAAGGACTTCCGTGGCGGTCCAAAGGAGGGCCTCATCTCAGTGCCTCTCTATGCTCTGCTAACAGAGACCAACATTAGTTAAAGTGAGTTTAGAAATTATGTCTGTTAACATAAACTAACCTTCTGTGTTTGAATATCTTTACTAAAATACATAGTGCACCTTTAAAGAAAAGGACAAAAATCCTGGGACTGTCCCTTTAACTGGTTCCACACCAAAAGTTAATGGGCACTATTCTGGGCTGAAACCCATCCTCCACCCAAGTTTCATGGAAATCCGATCGGTAGTTTTTGTGTAATCCTGGTGACAAACCAACCAACACAATGGACATGGATGAAAACATAGCCTCCTTGGTCGGCAATAACTTTCCTCATATAGCACCTTTCCAGAACAAGGTTTACAAGGTGCTTCACGGGGTTAAAACAACAAACATGAAACAATCATAAAAACGGCAAAATCAATAGCACCAACAAATAAAGTATACAGAGACCGGCAGTCAAACACAGACACAAAATAAAATAAAACAAAGAATTAAAACAATAAAACAAAGAGTAGAACAAATGGTGCGGCAGAAAGGAGCGCTAGACGATGAGAGTGTGTTTTAACAAGAGACTAAGCCGTCCTAATCTCCTCTGGAAGGTTGCTCCGGAGTCTTACAAGCCGGGTTGACACTCGTTTTCAGGTGGGCATAAAGCAGCGCAACAACCCTTTATTGTTATTAATAATCCAAACATGACAAGTTGTGCGTGTCACTTTCAGGCGTAGCCACCCTGAGACCCTCAGCGTTGACGTTAGCTGAGCGTAAGTGGCCTCGACAGCAGCTGCCGAGAGCACAGTGCTTTCATCCGCTTCATAAGTAAATACTGTATGCTTTCTTTTTTCTTCTTCTTTTTTTTTTTTTATTACCTCGCGAGTCCAGCTGATAGAATCTGCCGGCGGTGGTTGTCATTTTAGCCCCCCGTGAAATCGGCTGCCGAGGGATAAACCGAGAAAGCCTTGTGTTCGCAGTACGGAGCGTCGCTGCCGTGTTCATCGCCTGTGAATGTGATTACGGCTATTGATCGATAGACAATGACACGATGCTGCTGGGTGTCACCTGAGGAGAAGAGTGTGTGAGAGACGTGTGTGTGGGTGACTGAGGGAAAAGGGAAGCATGAGAGAGTGTGTGTGTGTGTGTGTCCATATGTTGGTGCGTGTTGGCCCATATGCCGGTCTCCGTGCATGTATGTACGCCTGAGTGTGTGCATGTGTGTGTGTGTGTGTGTGTGTGTGATCAACCCAGCCCCAGCGTGGTAATGTGAGATCAGACGTAGCCTGTTAGCCGGAGCCTTACATCTGCTGTCAGCCACTCGCTCTAACTCCGTTAAGGACGTTATTGATTGCTCATTATTACCCCGTTCCCTGAAAGATGAGCGTCCCCTATGATCACATTAAATCTCTCCTCTGTCCAATTCTCCTGAGATGCCTTCTGCTCATCGGTGCCCATCAAATTTCTCCTCCGAGATCTGATATCAAGCAGCCTGACGTGTTTTATTGCCTCTGGTTTCTCGTTTGCGTCTTGTTTGATTCACTCCAAGTAACTGTCTTTCTTTCTTGTTGTTTTTTTTTTTGTTTTGTTTTTTTTTCACGGACGCAGTTTAGCTAATTGATGTCTTTAGTCTGTGTAATGGAAATCAGCGAAACACGGATGGGCAACATTTGAAATTATGATTTGTTTTTCTCTTTATTAGGCGCTTCAGGTTTTTCGTGTTAACTTTGTGATCCGTGTTTATTGACTTGATGGCGAACAAGAGGAGCTGACAAGACAGTCATAATATGTGCTTTAGTTTTCCAGACTGGGGCTATTTTAGCTCCGCCGAGTTTTATTTAAAAGGCGCCAACAACTTGTTTGTCATGTCAGAGTTACAGTCTCATTGAAGGCCACGCGAAAAAAAACATTTGCCTTTGAGCTTTTGCCTCCCCGATGCTTTCCCTCTAAAGTTCGGCGCCCTTTCTTGTGCCTCGCGTTGTCATTTTCGCTGACGATAAGCAGTTGTTGAAGGTGTCATGCGTCCGCCAGCCCCTGTAAAGTTTGGGACCGCTGAAATCCAGCCCTCAGTGAGAGGCCATCTCATCGGCCCCCGCCGTCCCCATGAATAATGCAGAGCTATCGACTGTGTCAGTTGAGCGCGAGGAGACGCGGCGGCAGCCAGCTTGATATTCAGCTGCTGGAGCTGACTGGATGCCCTCACTTTGAGACAAACTGCTGGCAGACTGCTCCGACTCGAACAGACAGGACCTGAATGTGCTCATATGAGATGAGCGCCGTTGTGTCGGTGTGGAAGGTAGTTTGTGTCCCAAGGAGGCCTGGAGTCTGCGTTTCGAGTGGGTAGCGAGGCAGATACGCGCGGAGGACGAGGAGAGTGTGTGTTCATAAATCTGTATACATGCGTTCACAAATATTTGTGGTTTATACCACAGCAGATCCTCAGCTGTGGAGTCTGTGTGTGTGTATATGTATATATATATATGTGTGTGTGTGAACGTGTTCTGTGTTTGTGTGTGTGTGCACACTCTCTAAATGTGTGTACGTGCGTCCTCCAGCCGGCAGCCTGCAGAGAGCTCTAGTGAGAATCTCCTGCCCCCTCGACACGACCAGTTCAGTCTCAATGCCACCGATCGATGGGCGTATTGATCCGCTGTTTGACTGTTTAGACAACCTGTGTGAATTCCAGCATAATGCGAGCCACAGTGGATTTAAAGACGCACGCGCGCAAGGCTCGCGGCGGCGGCGTGCCCGCGCACCTACCCCGCCGACGTGAGCGCGCCGCCCATCGCAGCGCTCGCGAGCCCAGCTGTAGGACGGCCTGTCGCGGCGTCCCGGTGACCCAGCGTGCAACCATCGACAGAATTCGAATCCAGCTCGGCGACCTCATGCGACACGCCGTCCCGTTCCCCTCTCACCTATCCTGTCAGTCGCTGCCACATCCGCACAATGCCAGAGGTGTGACGTGAGGATAAATAACTCCCAACTCATTGTTCGAAGAGATCTTTATTTTAACTTCCCTTCCCAGCTCATGTTAAAGGAATAGAGGAAATATTATACATAAAAAAAAACAGTCCTGAAAAAGAGTCAACCTCACATTTCTCCGATTTATTGGGACACAGCGAGAGAAGGCGTGAGTTGGCAGATCTCTCCAGAATCTATAGGAAGGGAGCAGGATTTGACACTTCAAACATGCGCGGTGAAGGATCCTGCGAGTTCACAGGCTGGGGGTAGAGGTTATCCCAGCCAGGGCCGCTTCAGTAATCCACACACACCCCACAGGCGCATGCACACACGCACGCACACACACCGCCTCGCACGTGCGCCACTCACGGCGGGCGTTAATCTCCACCAACTGCTGTTGAACTCTAATCTCGCTCGCTTGCCAAGTGTTTCATACACTGCAAAAACTCCAAATTAGAGAGCCGTTTAACGGGCTTTAAAAAAACGTGCGTTTTTTTTTTTTTAAACGAGCCCCGGCGATGAAATGACACATTAAAATATGGTTTTATCACTACAAGCAGGGAGATTTGTCTTGTCTCGAGACACTTCATAAATAAATGATGTGCTTTTCGGAGCATCTGGCGTCTTGTTTTAGCGTTTTTGAAGAGGAAAAATAAATATTTTAAGAACGTTGTTTCAAATTTGGAGCGTCGTCTCGCTCTAAAATCAACAGTTTTTGCAGTGTACTTCGTATTTGGCACCGAGTTGGCCTGCTGTTGTCAGAAGCAGCAAACTATGGAGCCGTGGTCCAGTCTACTGTCTGACTGAGTGCACCCCCCCACCCCCCCCCTTCCACTTCCACTTCTAAACCACCCACACACACACACACACACAAACACACACACACACACACTGAGACATACACAGCCCAGTGCAGACAGACATAATGCATCCACAGATGGTGACACTCCGGCAGTCACTCCTGGGCTGTCTGTCTACGTGCCAGCGATGGTAACACACACACACACACACACGCATATGCGCACACGTACACACAGGCTGGCGGCAACAAACACGGTGATGCATCATTGAGCATCGGCTGGTTTTTCTCTAACTGCTGAGGGGAAATCAGTGTGGTGTTAAGTAACCATTCATGTGGAGCCGGGACCACACACAAACAAACATCGCACCTACACTTCTAAAAATACATTTACCTCGGCAGAATAAAATAAAATGAGTGAATAAGAGGGAAGTTCTCCACAGGCACGACTTGTATCTGGATATTATTGACTACCAAGTGGGATCATTGATATGTTAATACACTCCAGTATCACTGTTTAATTCCCACGACAAATATCTCTTTGGCGCTTTCAAACTCTTACTTGGATTGTGATATATTCATTTGTTGATGCATTGTTAATGTTTCCACTCTGGACCGGAGTGTGCTGTGTAGGTAATCGCCCACTCTGGGGCTGCGGCTGCCGCTGTTTGTGATGTGGATCTTCCTGAGGATTGTATTTGAATAATGAGGGAGGCTGGAGCGTTCTCTTGTGCAGAGTGTCTCGGCGCCGCTGCAGTAAATGACCTCTGAATAGTTGTTTTGGATTAGCCATCAAAGTCTTCTCTCGAAGTGGCCAATAGATAGGTACTTCCAGAAATGAGTCACTTGAAAATGATCATCGCCGCCGTTGCCGTATAAGATAATGGATAACCATTACACTCCATTTTCCCCCAGCTCCTCACCCACACAACGCCTGCTCTTGAAATATGATGCATCCACTGTGCTTAGTGAGCACTTAATGTCCAAAAGCACCGTGTTTGTTGAGATTTACAACTGCGCCGGCAGGAGGGGGGTAGAAGAAAGAGTGCGTCGTCGGCGTATAATGTTGTTCACTCAATAATTATCTCATTTTATTTACGAAGACAGACAGCTTTAGACGAGGTTAGAGGCTTCCTCTCTATTATCTCCACCTGCCAACCCCCCTCCTTCCCCCCTCCCTCTCCCAGCCTGGCCCTAAATGACGTCCTTCATGTCGAGGACTTTCCAAAGTTTCCGCCGAAGAGAGCCTCGTCCTCGCCGCTGTGGGGAGAGCGTAGGGGAGGGAGGGGAAATAAAAGTTACGCCGCAGCTCTCTTTGCATCGCAGGATCAATGTCATTTCTAAAAGGATTAGGCCTCCTCGCAGAAATCTATTTTAATTACTGAACACACAGGTAAACAAAGTGGTGGTGGTTCACAGGTATGGATCCGGGCGTCAGAGGAGTATTGATAGCGCGTGGCCCCATGTTAACCTCGGGGCCACGCAGAGAGATCCCGTCGACTGCCCCCCCAGGTAGGAGCACATCAGCAGCAGCCCGGTTTGTAGGGAATGCAGATGTGCGACTGTTGTCCGCTGTCACCTGACGAACGCTGCAGGTGTGGACAGTGTAGCTTTAATTGACGGGAGGAAGTTATTTACTCTGTTCTAAAAATGTGGACAGAGCCAGTCGATAAAGCATTACGTTAGGATCGTAAACCTCAGCTTGGGATGCCAGTGGAGCTCAAACTGTTGCCACTTTCTGAAAGATAAACCCGTCTAGAAGAACGAATCAATGAATGGTTGTAAGTTGATGCTAATGGATTCATTTTGTTAAGTATTAGTGTTAATGGATCAGTAATAAAGGACTTATTTACACATAAAAGATTAGTAACTACTTATCATTGCTTATTAAGGGTTTAATTGTGTTGATTAATGGTTTATTAATGTTTCCAGATTGTAACAGGGCTCCAGGATGCAAATGTTTTGGTCACTCATGCGCCGAACAATCTGACGAATGCAACTTACCATTTCCATTGGTTACACTATAAACAGTAAAGCACAATAACACGGTTTATTATTTAAGCAGTTGCATTGAGCGTAATTTCTTGATGCATGAGCTGTGATTTGAATTAAAAAAGCCATGTATTAGATCCTCTCTTCCTGTTCGTTTACGTAATGTGTTCAGAAATAAGATTACTTATTAGTTATTGGGTGCACGTAAATGAAAAAGATACGCGCGTTAGTGCAACCAGCATGAAAAATGAATCCACAGCCCCCGGGTTATATGAAGTAATACATTATTTTAAACACAAGTGATTGCTATCAACTTAAAATCCTGTAATGGAGTGAGGTAGCAACTTGAGTTAAGTGAACAGTTGATTGATGTTAATTGATCAGTAATAATGTTTAACAATTGATTTATCAACTTACCAAAGCCACCAGTAACAACTTATACAGCATTGTTGTTACCAGTCACTATATTAAGTTGATCAATTGATAGTAAATATTTATAGATCAGTAATATGAATTGATAGCTGATTTATTAACTTGGAAGAAAACAACATGAATACAATTGAATAGTTTACTGATGTTTATGGATCTGTAATAAAGATTATTGAATTACCAGCTCAATAAAGCCAGTAGTAACAACTTTAACACTCTAAATAAGGTATGCTCCATTAACTAAGCAACTATTTATTACAAACTGGCAATTGAACAACTGACACTTAACTTTTATAAGAAATACTACATTGAGGGTTCATAAGTTGCTACTGCTGGTTTTACAAGGCTTATACATTGTTAGTTAACGTTTTATAGATCAGAAACAATATAAGTGTCAAATAAAGGGTTAATAAGTTGTTTGTAATATGATTATCAAGTTAATGGACTGTTTATTTCTGTAATAAGCCAGTAAGAACATTGTTTGTGTTGCACGGCTGTGAAAAATCCATTTGACTGCAGTTCGACCTCCTCCGGTGTAACTCGAACCCTAAACATTATTTGAACACAAGACGAACACGTGCAGATCAGGCTCATGTATCTGCAGTAGATATCTTGATGCCTGTCTTTGATGAAAGCTAAACGGCAGTAGCTGCGACACGCCATTGTTTAAGTCATGGATCACACTTGCAACAAGGAGGACGTGTCATTCAGCAGAAGTCATGCGTGTCTGTTTTCGCCCTCTCTGATGTTGTGCATGTGCCACAGTGGTGGAGAGCGTCCCTACAGATGTTTTGTTCGCCAGATAAGAGTAATCTGTTTGCCTCAGCGGGCCTGATGTTTCTATGCATGTGTTTGTGCGTCCTGCATGTGTCTTGCTTGCCTCCTCCGCCTTGTGCGACCGCGCCGCCTGTGCATATGTGTGTGTGTGTGTGTGTGTGTGTGTGTGTGTGTGTGTGTGTGTGTGTGCAGGGCTGTCTTTGAGGAAGGAACCCCGCGTCGAGCCGGGTGATTAGGCACGCTGCGCTAGTCACAGGAAATGGAGTAGCTGACGGACAGGCCGAGTGCATTATAGATGAATGCCATGCGTTAGCGGCTGCAAGCCCCCGCCGAATATCTCTCAATTTCCTCTCTGAATGACAAAAGAAGGCACGCACAATTTCCTTGATCCGGAGCATTTGTTTAACTGCGCCCTACCCATTTAACCCACCCATTCAATAGTCTGTCTAGTAAAAGGAAATTTAGACAGTGTCAATTTATACAGCTCTAAGGAAGATCTGATACGGGCGGGCAGGGGCGGCGATGATATGCCTGCGGAATTTAGTCAGAGATTTATAGCGGGTTAAGACTTGATTTCTGCTGCGAGCTAAATTTAGTCGTCGTGAAACATACCCTAATATTTTTTTTTTAAGGCTTCATCATCGTGTGTCTCAAAGCCGAATCGCTGCTCCACAAAGACGGGCTGATTTCAAAGTTTGATGGTCGAGAAGCTGAGCAGAACTTATCACGGGGGTCAAAGATCGCGGATTACAATGAATATTTGATTTTTTTATTATTTTTTTTAAAGATGCTGTCATTTGTCAAATATCCTTATATCACAGCTCCGAGCTGTCATCTTTACAGCGATCTCTCTTCCCCCCCCTTACTGTCTTTGAGTTAGTGACAGCTCATCTCTCCCGGTCACTGCTCGACGTCTAGACTTTGAACTCGCTCTGTTTACTCCCTTATCTGTTGTTGTTGTTGTTGTCGTTGCTTTGCGACAGACTAGTCGTTGTAATGGTAAGCCGCGGCTGAGCTTGAATCGCCGCCTTCAAAGATCGCTCGCTGGTGATTTTTTTTTTT
>CAEMYA010000158.1:1055898-1067958 GCA_903131615.1 Diplodus sargus | reverse complement strand
AGAAAAAATAAAATTGAAAGCTCTTTATGAGTCCATACATGAGGCTATTACACACTTGTTTTTACAAAAAACGAGTGGATTGGACTTGACAAGTAGCAGAAGCCTTTTCATATTTGAAATAAGAAAAGGGTTTCATATTTGAAATATGAAAAGGGCCTTGAAAGTTTTGGTAATTAACAGCAGGCACTTGATGTGGGTGATGTCATTTATTGAAGGCGCATTATGTAGTTTTGAGGAAGCAGTTTGAATCAGATGACATAGATCTTCAGTGACAAAATAACTAAATAAACAAAATGTTTTGACAATGTTTTACTTTGTATGTGGCGGACCCTGCCACCCTTTCTACCTTCAAAACAGTGTTTTCCTCTAAGGGACAGCTCGCCTATTCAGTTATAGAAAAAAATAAATATCACCCCATTTATATTGCAGATGGTTTAATCTCTTCTCCAAAACTACAATGAACCTTTTTAATATGCCAAGAAAAAAAAAACGCCGGCATTGACAATGAATTCGAGAGCCGCTGAGTGACTCTCAAGGTCTTTTCAAAGTGAGTGAAGGAGTGGCTACCTTGAACATCTTTTTCCTAGTTAACCCCGCCCACCCTGCACCACCGCCGCCGCCGCCACTTTTAAGTGACTTTGCTTTGCGCGCTGCCCTTGGTTTACATCACGTCGAATTAGAGGATACACACTGAATGATTCCAAAGTCAATCCTCATATGTTTTGGAGAAGGAGCCGGCGAGTTCAAAGCGCTCAGTTCAAAGCGCCCGTCCTCATTTGAATAACGTAGAGTAATCGCTATTACCTTATTTAAATAGTGCAAGTTATCATTTGGCCTTCATTTGCATTGCTGGGGTAATCACTGTGTCTCTGCATTAACCTCATTATAGAGGAGATGAAAGCCCTGATGGAGCCTGACACACTCTTTTATATATGTTATCTTTATTAATGACGGAATTAGAAAGATTCATGTTTCTTTAAATGGAGGACATATCAGAGTTTGATGGAGTGTCAAACTATGCGGAGGGAAGGGGTGCGTGTGATTCAGAGGGCTTGTTTTATTTTCCGTCTCCTCCGTCCCCTCCTTTTATTTTCCAGCGCCGTCCATTTCTGTGCACGCGTCCCTGCACTGCGAAGTCGAAAACCGGAGCATTGGCACTTAAAATGAAGCCCGGACGGGCCAATTCGTCCTGACAGCGCAAAGACACGTCCGTCCCGACACGACATAATATTTTGCCTCGTTTTGCGACGCAGTGCAGCTTTTTGTTTTCTCAGGACGTGTGTTAAATCAGCTGATGTTTGTCCTGAAACAACCCTGATGCTCGCATGCGAAATTCCTGCTTGATTGCATGTCACTGCAGACTGGCGTTCGCAAGTAACTTCACTGCAGTGACACAATTTGGGGGATTAAATGTCAAATCAGTTGGAGGAGTTAATCCTGTAATGCTGAATCACTACAGAAGGAGGGAAACATTGTAAATTAGTGTTTAAAATAACTGGGATTGAAATAAATCCTAAAAAAAGAAATGTACATGCTTCACTTCCTTATAAACAAGATCATAATTTGCTTAATTTGTATACATTTATAGCTCATTATAATGTACAAACTACCATCAATATTTGATTAATAAATAGATAAATGGTATACATTTAAATAGCATATGTGATTTAAAGATAGCCACAACAAATTTGATGGCAAGTTTTGGATGCAGGCAGTCGGGGGGTTCACAAATTCAAAGCGCCATCTAAAATGGCCGTCCTAGCTAAGTGTAGCAACTGTGGACTGATGTTAAAATGAAAATATTTCAACATACACGAGTGGAGAAGAGTCGGCCCTTTTCCCTGTGTGATGACCCTACAGATTTGATTAACAAACACACACACGACCATGTTGTTAAGCGAGGCTAGTCATGTTTTATCAGGATTAGCTACTTTAGCTGGTTGGCTAGCTCGTGAATGGGTTGCTAACTGAATCGCCAAAACGTCCAGTTGTCAAAATGTGTGTTTGCAAATGCTTATTATTGCTAGCGAAGGATAGATGTAACTGCCACGTTAACTGCATCCTCTTACACAGTATAAGTCACCAATGCAAACATGGCCGTCACCCTGACACAACTTTATTGCTTCCAAAATGATCGTTTAATTTGACAGACACCATTTAATTATCATCATTTAACATCAAAAGTTAATTATCTCTCTCCCTATTAACGACCACATGTATTGTATCTTAAATAAGGACCCATGCTGGTCCATGTGAAGGGGAGGGACCCTCCTCTCTGTGGCTCTCTTGTGTTTGCTAGTAAGGCACTGTGTAACAAAGAGAGCATTGAAGTGCAAAGGCAGGTTCAAGAGTCTAGAAAATAACAAGCCAAAGAATAACTCCACTACCAAGCCAGAATACAGAAACAGAGTAAAGTTACTGCAGCTTAGGTTGGCCTTTATTTTGTAGTAAACACATATTTAAGATACCCTGTCCATGGAAATTCTACATCTATATGGTAGCATGATTTTTTTTTTTGGTAAAACAGATTAATTCTCATGTTAACATTATTTCATGTAGTGATACTTCACCCCATCTGTCAGGTCCCGGCAATTGAAAAAGAGACATTATTATTATATTGTTATGGATCAGGGTCAAGTACTTGACGGCACAGTTGTTACGTCTTGCTTAACAGTGGTGGTCAGTGATTAGATTACTGAGTGGAAGATGACTGAATGACAAGTGAAGGTGGATACTTCTGCAGCAGAACCTGACCTCAGCATCAGTGAGGCAGTTTCAGAGCCGCGCTTCTTCAAACCTTCAAGAAGAGACGCTGAAAAGACGCTCTGCAGCGACTGTAGCTCCTGAGTCAGATGTGGGGGGGTTGTGGGTGGGCTGTGGATTAGCAAGACAAGGTGTATACTGACGGCTGTATCGGTCTTCAGAGCCTTTGCCACGTGTCTCCCACTTTCTCCTCAGCATTATCTATTAATGCTGACGTGCTAATGCAGAAATAATAGAGATTTCACGCGCGTTTCTTTGCCTCTGGCTACAGATCAGACATGTAACTGGAGAATACAATACTGAGAACAACTTTAAAAGCCCTTGAACATGTTGTATTTACTCTGCTTCTATGAAGCAGTTCAATGATGACATTATTTATTTAGGATTATCATGTTGTTCGTTCTGTGTCGGGATTATGTAGCATGAGGCGTAACAGAATAAACAAAGTGTGCCTGCTAGTTAGTGCGTGAAAGGACAAACTGCGTCCTCTTTTGGATTCTGTCACTGTATTACCGTTGATTTTCTGTATATAAAAAAGCACATAACAACAATATAATGGTGTATACAATCCAGGCTGCTATTGAAGGCTTGTTGTGAAACCTGTGTTTGGCCTCGAGCCTCATTTTCTCCTATTTTGTCCGGTCTTCCCGACTGGTAATTTTCTCCTTGAAATACTGCCCTTTTATATTGCTGCTTCCACTTAATATATTCTCAATATTAAAGGAGCCTCCCAGCTAATACAAAACTTTCCTCCGCTCAGCTCTTTGTCTGAGGCGTTCCCTGCTCGGTACACTGGGAGGGTGACAGGCTTGCCAGCCCCTGCTAGACTCCCCTCGGCTAAAATGTTGTAAATTAACACAATTAGCAGATCGCCATTCTGCTAATTAGCCACTGGCGTCTGCCGAGAGATGGCTAGAGAGGAGAATCAGAGAGGAAATAGGAGTCTGGGGATTCCCCCCCTCCTCGCCTGTGTTGTTACCAAACAAACACAGGGCCTCGGAAAAGAGAGCAAGAGAGTGTGAACGTGTATGTGTTTGTGCCTGCGTGATTTTCTTTTTTTTTTCCCCGTGTATGTCTGTGTTTGCGGTAGCATAAATGGATGGGAGGAAGAGAAGATTTGCTCCTCCATGAATGGATTTTATTGTGCATGCCTGCTTTACTCGCACAGGCACAAAAACACACACGTAAACCAATTCCGAAGGAGGCATTGCTCACCAGACCCCCGACTGTGGATCTCTACATGCAGCCGCCGCCAGTCAATAAGTCGGAGGAAGCAGCCTAAATGACACCGATATTATCCTTTATTTGTGTGCACTAAGTCAAATCAAACAGGGTTCAATCTGCTGTGCGGCTGCTGTGATTACGCCCCGTCCAGCCTTTGATAGCGCCACGGCTTTGATAGTGAGACAACGATGGAGTCGCTGTGTGACTGTCAGTGTTTGCAGATGGCATTGGCTGGGATTAAAGGAAACAGTGGCTCTCCAGCCTCCTGAGGCAATAAAGGGGAGAGCCAGGTGAGTGTGTCTGAGATGAGATGGAGCAAGGAGGGAGGGAGGGGAGGAGGCGAAGCGAGCACAGAGGGAGTAAATAAGAGGAGGGGTGGCCATGAAGAAAGAGCAGAAAAGGGAATGAAAAGGAGAGATATATATCGAAATAGATGGAGTCAGAATAAAAGGAGGTGAAGAGAAATAAAGGAGGATCTAGCAGGAGGGGAGGTGGAAAATGGTCGACAAAAAAAAAGCGAAGAAGAGAAGCTGAGAGGAAAGACAAGGCGGCAGGGAGGCATAAAGAAGAGAGGCAGACAGAAAGGTAAAGAGAACGGCAGAGAGAGAGGTCAAGGTGGAGCTGTGCAGACAGGAACTAAGCTTGAGACACAATGTGTTGTAATTCATTGCTCGCTACAGCTACTGTGTGCGTGCCTGTGTTTGTCCGTCTGGGTCAGTGGATGCGAGCTTGTGTGTGCGCGTGTGCACGTCAGCACGCCTGAGTGCAGGCACAGATAGTTTTTTTTTTAAACGCCTGTGTGTCTGAGCACAGGTTTGTGTGTGTTTGTGTGTTCGATGAAAGCACCGTGAGCCGAGGGGGGGGTTGGATGTGCATGGGTGTGTGTGTGTTGCTTTGTGGCACTCGGCGAGGCGCATTTTCAAACCCATCTCCAGCCACCTCAGATGAGCCGGGGATTATAGAGTGACCCTCAATGCCTCTGTCTTATTGGTCTGGCCGGGGTGCATTAGGCTGCCGTAACCAGCCATCCCACCACCCCTCTGTGCCGCACTGTACCTGCAGACACACGCCGTCCTTTTCATGATCTGTGGAAATTAACATTTCATGTGTAGTTGGACACAAAACCCTCTCGTGACGCGAATCGGGGAGATAAATAAATAAAAATAATGCCTCAGCAAACAAGCCTCCAGATGAATGTCACCTTTTTAATTGACCACCTTCTGTCGCAGGCAATTTGAAGGTGTTGTCATTTTAATTATTGCTAAAATGATTTTAGCATGTCGGTGTGCTCACATGCGCTGTCTGTGTCTCGTTTCTCTCAGGCTTAAAGATGCAGTGGACCCCCGAGCACAGCCAGTGGGCCGAACAGCATTTCGACATCTCCTCCACTACGCGCTCGCCAGCCCACAAGGCCGAGGCCTACAGGGCGGTGCCCGGCCACCTGCAGCGCTCGGCCACCTACCAGTACGCCTGGGCCAATGACGACATCTCAGCCCTCACTGCTTCCAACCTGCTTAAGAAGTATGCTGAGAAGTATTCCGGCATTCTGGAGATGCCGGGCTCTTATTCAGAGGGCCCCGGGGTCCCAGGAGTGATGAACGGCCGGAAAGGTGAATCAGAGCCATGGCAGGATGGCGTCTATCCAATGAGCTGCATCCCAGAGGGGGTTTCTGTCAGAAAGGGAGGTGTGGCGGCGGCTTCAGAGGTGGTGTCTGGCATGTGCAGCTCCCCCGGCCTGGCCTCCAGCACCCTGAGTGAGCCAAGCTACTCCAGCAGCAGCTGTGGGAGCCACACTGCCACGGCCCTCCATTCCTCCTCCATGCCCTCTCAGGAATACGGCCCTGCATACAGCAGCTCTTACCTGCACAGTAGTTACAGCTCCCAGTCTGCCCCCACCCCAGCACTTCCCTCCCCACTGCACAGCTCTGGGCTTCTGCAGCCACCCCCTCCGCCGCCCTCCCACCCCACTTTAGTCCCAGCTTACAACGGAGGCTCCCCCAACTTGTCTAGTTATAATTACCCCCCAGCAGGCTACCCAGCTCAGAGCTCGGTCGGGCCAGGATACAGCCCTGGGGGAGCGCCCCCTCCTTCCTCATACCTCCCCTCAGGCATTGCTGCACCTACACCCCTACCCCCCTCTTCTGCTTTACCTGGATACCCATACCAGAGCCACAACCTGACCCCAATCGCCCCCACTCCTCTCAACAGCAGCTCCTCCAACTCACTGAAGAGGAAAGCCTTCTACATGACAGGCCAAGGAGAGATAGACTCCACTTACGGTAACTTTGGCTATGGCCAGGCTCGGAGCTCAGCTGAGAGCCCAATGTACAGGATAGCAGACAGCAGCAGTACAAATGGAGGCGCCAACAGCGCCAGTGGTGGTGGATTTGACAGAAGTGCTGAAAAGGCGTCTTTACCTTTTAATCCTCAGAAGCAGTCCACGATGTCCTCGGAGCAGCAGCAGAGGAAGTACAGCAGCCAGGTGACTGGTGGGCCACTGACTCCACCGGCATACGTCTCCTCCACCCTGGGGGGGTCCCGCTCAGCAGATTCCCTTGTCAGCTTCACCTCCCCTTCCCTCAGTGAGCAAGGTGCTGATGATCATCGTCTGCACCTCTCCCACTCAGCACCAGGGCCTACCTCCTCCTCATCCACTTCCTCCTCCCGGCCTGCCGAAGAGCAGCTAAAAACCAGTGACCCTCACCTCCTAGACATGGTTACCTCTGAAATCGTTCAACAGGGTCCGCCAGTGGATTGGAGTGACATTGCAGGACTAGAACTGGCCAAGGCGACCCTGAAGGAGGAGGTCCTGTGGCCCATTCTGCGCCCGGACATGTTCAGCAGTTTGGGACCAGCCCCGCGTTGCGTGTTGCTGTTTGGCCCCAGGGGCAGCGGCAGGACGTTGCTGGGTCGCTGCCTGGCCAGCCAGCTGGGTGCACCATTCCTCCAGCTCAGTGGTTCCACGTTGGCCACCAAGTGGCTGGCAGACGGAGAAAAAATTATCCGGGCATCCTTCCTGGTGGCTCGCTGCAGGCAGCCCTCAGTACTGTTCATTAGTGAGGTGGACATGCTGCTGTCAGCCCACCTCAGTGAAGAAAGCCCCATCAACCGGCTGAAGGGGGAGCTACTCGCCCAGTTGGACTCACTCCTTATGGGCTCAGGCGAGGACGGAAGCAACCAAGTGTTGGTGGTTTGCTCCACAAGCAGACCCCAGGACATGGACGAAGGGCTGCGCAGGTACTTTGCTCGGAGGGTCCTTGTGCCCCTGCCGGACAGCACAGCCAGACACCAGATCGTGAACCAGCTCCTGGCTCAATCGCAGCACAAATACTGCATGAGTGAGGAGGAGCTGGCGCTGCTGGTCCAGCGTACCGAGGGCTTCTCCGGACTGGACCTGGCCAGACTCTGCCAGGAGGCCCTCGTCGGTCTGTTACATGTCTCTGCACAGGGCATGGACATGACGGGTATGATGCCCAGGGGACAGGTCAGGCCCCTCACCTACCAGGACATTGAGAGTGTCTTTTGTAAATTCCAAGCCAGTATATCGCAGAAAGAGATTGACACGTACACTGAGTGGAACAAAATGTTCGGCTGCAGCCAGTGAACAGATAGATTCCGCCCTTGAGAAAAAGAGGCATCCACAATTCCTCCCCTCAGGGCAGAAGCATTGTGCTGGAGGGAAAGGCACACAGAAGGCCAACACAAGCCCACTGAGTTCTCACAAACAGGGTTTAGATGCACCAAGAGACCTGGTTTGATGAGACAACTGGCAGTTTTGCAGTTAACGAGCAAGAGTTTTAATTTGAATGCTTGACAGGCATTGTTTACACATTGCTTCAGAAGTTGGCTTCAGAAGAGACGCCCCAGTGTCTGTGTATATATCTTTATGTTCTTGTTCTTGAGATTTAGTTGGCTATCCAAGTGCCTGAAGTGGTGCTTTCTGATTTTCTTTCTTTGTTTATTTGCCTCACAATCTACATTCATGGCATGAGCTGATGATTATTAAGAGCTTTAAAACTTCAGCAGTGAGTCTGAAAAACAGAGATTGACAGTTGCCAACGGTGGTGGTCAATCATTCTTTATTGTCTTGCTAAGAGCAGTAATCTATCAGGGCGGCAGTAGTCTGGGCCCTGACTCACACTCATCTCTTCTGATCCTGTGTCTGCAAAACAAACAAACGTAACAAACAAAACTCAGGAAAGCGTTTGTGAATTGTACAGTACCTCAAGATATTTTGACGAAAAGCACTAAGATCTGACAGGAGAATCCGCGGTGGTTTGGCAGTTTGACGAAGCAGTGTTAGGTGTACCTCAGCTGGCTAGGATAGATAGCAAAGAGGTGACAATGAATGTACTAGATATGTTCTGGAAAGATGGAACATAATCAACAGTGAGAGTAAAAAACTTTTTTTTTTTTTCCTTTCCTCACAGCAGGTGCATTAGTTACCTGTTTCTACTTGACCAATCCTGAAGCTTATCTCCATCGCTGTTAAAAAATGTAAAACCGTGTTGCCCAGCATTGCCGTTTGGGGGTTACAAGAGCCGGGATGGTGGGAGTTGTATATTTATTAAAACAACCATAATCAACATTGTTTATATTATGTATGTGATCTAGGCTATATGATCAGGCTGCATGGAGGCGCCATCAGTTTGTCAGCTAAATCCTGCGCAAAATATCGTCTCATTTATCATTTATTCTCTGACGATGTTGAACTTGATGCTAAAAGCAGCTCCAAAAAATGGAAGGGAATTGTTTGACACTTTGGGAAATACACTGATTTGCTTTCTTACCTTGAGTTAAAGGTTTCTACAGTAGCCCAGAACGGACAAACCTAACACTGGCACTAGAAAGGGCCTTTGGCATTTTTTCATTCGGGAGATGCCACTAAATCCTACGCACTGGACCTTTTAATTGAGAAGATCAAGCTTGTGTTAGCAGCCAATTAGCTTAGCATGGCAGCTAACATGGCTGTCGAGGCTGAAGTGTAAAAAATGAGTGATTATATTTGCCGCTAAGCTATCAGGCCGCTAGCTCTAGCCTTATATTCGTTCCAACTCTTGGCAAGAGGGTAAATAAGCATATTTCCTGAAATGTGGAGATATTCTTTTAAATCACAGTGATATCAAAGACAATTTAATAAATGTTTGACTGTTGTTGGTTTCAGCCTGAAATGCCATATTGGATATTAGTAAGAAGCTAATCTGTTGTGTTCAAGGAAAACCCTTTTGTTAAAACAGGAAACTAGGATCAAGGGAACTAATTCCAGATACTCTCCTAGTTTTTAATTTGGATCTAAAATCACTACTACAATACAGAAGTATGGATTCTGCAAAGTTGCCTTGTCACTCTGACTCTTTATATATACGTATTTGAACTGGATTAGCTGCAGAATGGGATACCACTCCTGTAATTGTAATTAGACAGGGTCATTCATCCGGCAGACACATGTCTACAATTTAGTATGTAAAGTTGCAAATCAAGAGCAAATTACAGTTTTTGCCAGAGGCCAGAGGTCGTTTGATAATAACATTTCTGATTGATTGAGATCTCTCTAACACAACTAGTGTTTTTAGTGAAGTGGCCGTGATATGTTAATCAAATTTCAATCAGGAAATAGATTTTTAATTAAAGATGTGACCGCCCCAGACTAACTAATCCAATTCGAACCCTTTTTTTTTCTCATCTGTAATCGTATCGTCAGTTTTACTTTTCACTATATTTACACAGATGACACGAAGCACGTAATCTAAATGCATTTGGGTACATACTTTAATTGAAAAAAGCTTTGTAACGTGAGTGGGGAATTTTGGCACTAGTCTTAAAGTCCTTCTTACCTGAGGGTTATCTGTTGCCCGTTGTATTGCATTGGAATGTAATTTTGTCTCTTCCTTGTCACTGTGTGAGACGCTGTCCTTGAGCTCTGCTGTCGTGACATGGGAGTACTTCAGATAGTTTAATGTACGTGCACTAAAGCATTTTGTGTGATATTGTTTTGTCGAATTGTATTAATGCCAATCGGCAGCGCTTTGATTTGTTTTGTTTCGTCTGATATTTATCCCGAGGGAGATTTCATTTATCCGAGCTGATGATCAGTTTTACACTTTTATTGTATTTTCTTTTCTTTTTTTTTAAACCTTTTTTTTTAATAATATCAGTGTTGAAGTTTGAGCGACAGACTGCATGTGCCGGCCCGCTCTGTGCTGCTATCTCTGGTCGAGGCACCATCGGTGCAGCACCTGATGTGGGTGGTGGGTGGTGGGAGGGGGGGGAGTTCTGCTGAGCATCAGCAAAACTGACGGAAAGGAAAGACAAGCCAGGCAGTGTGGCGGCAGCACAAGAGGGGGAAAGCAGAGTGGTCCGTCAGAAAACCACCCTCAAAACAATCTGTACCAGAATTCCTTCTGTCAGCAAATCCTCTGGAGAGAGAGTCCCTTTAGACAGAAAAACCTACTAATGCACTTCAGAGCACACATCAACAGCACAGGCGCTCTCTCTCCACAGCCGACGAAACAAACGACTTGAAACACACACCGGTCAATGCTACGCTTGTTTGTTACGTGTTTTGTGGTCCTTCTTTTTGTGTCTTGACCTTTTTCTACATGGTGTTTAAATCTAGCTTTTTTTTCTCTTTTCTTTTTCTTTTTTTTTGGGTGGGGGGGGAACCTTTTTTCTTTAAACGGACGCTAAAGTTCTTCTTTAAAGCATTTCTACCTCATGGCTACAAAACACACGTGGTATTTGATTTACGTCTTTCCAAATGTCCGACATTTGTGAAAAATGCATTGAAAAATTAACAAAAAAAAAAAGAAGAAGAAGAAGAAGAAGAAGAAGTGGGGGGGAGAATAACACCATGAAGTTTTTGCGCAGTCTACCTCAGATGACTGTACTTAAAACATTTAGCTGATGGTGCAACCGCAGGCTGCAGCATAGCCTCGTGTGTGTGCGTGTGTGCGCGCCCGCGCGTGTGTGTCTCTGTCACCGCCAGATCCGAGCTGTAGGCAAAAACACACACACACCTGATAAACACTGACGTCAAAAACACGCTCACAAGCGACTTGTGAGGGGGGGTGACGGTCGGGGTCGACCTGTGAGGCGACCCGGAAATGTATAATCCAATACATTTGCTTTAATCTTTTGTGAACTACTGTGGTTGTGCGCGTGTGAATGTGTATATACGTGGGCACACTCTTCTTTTTTTTATTTAGTGTGTTGAATTTTATAAATTGTTAGTATATATAACACACTTGCACAACTTTAAACCAGAGTGTAACGTGTTTTCTGTTGTACATACCTATACATACAATACAAAAATGCACCACTTGTTTATATGTGTGAATATGTTGCCATACTTGCAGTCAATGTATTTTCATGTAATCTTAGGTACAAGCAGCAACAAACGATTCATTAAAGACATTTTCTTGGGAGATTATACCGTGTTTATCTTGTTGTTTCTGGTTTTTTTTGGTCGTTTAGCGTCACCGTCCGCATTAAGGGCGCCGAGGGATGAATTAAGAAAAGGAGATTAATACAAATTTATTTATCGGTGGAAAATGTATGTATTGTCCTGCCAAAAAATAGCCCAGCTGAAAAATCGCCTTAATGAGCCTTGAGTTAGTCACCCTTGTGTGCAATTATAAAATCATCCGTGTTGGGGAAAGGACGGCGGTCGCTGTCGCTTTCTCTCATTAAAATGTAACAATTCATTTCTCTTGCTGTGGTAAGAGTGGCAAGACCAAAACATTAAAGCGTTAATTATCTTTTCTCCGTCGCAAAAAGAAGAAATTTGGATTACGTGATGTACTCTTAATGAAAATGATGTGCACTTGCCCGCTACATTTTTTTCCAAGGTATCATTATATAGCTGCTGGTGGAGCTGGTGGAGGTGTGGGAAGCTGCTGTATAGCCTCTATAATTATCCGCGGGAAAAAAAAATAACTCAAAACGCTTTTTCGCGAGAGGTTAAGAGTGCGCCGAGGGCTGCTGTTTTCCTTATTTTCCCACTTTGAAACATGCTATAGACGTGATCAGAAATAATTTATGACACAAGCCTTTTTTTTTTTTTTTTTTTTTTTT
>CAEMYA010000158.1:1017277-1054267 GCA_903131615.1 Diplodus sargus | reverse complement strand
TTGGGGTGTGAGTGAATAAAACAAGGAGCCATTTATGAAAAAAAAAAGCATTTTGTCTGGTTTTGTTCCTGAAGTAGCTGCAATCTCATTATGCCTCTGTGCTGCATTTCAAAATGTGCTATCATCTTTGTCTTGATTGTCTCCCAGCGTCGGGAGAGATAAATACACTCGCCGCTTTGCTTTGCCGCGCTGATGCCAGGACTGTTTTTCAGTGAATCATTTGAAGTCTTATCAGCCTTTATGGAAATAAAGCCTTTGCCTAATAAACTGTTCCACAGGCTTTGGGAGAGTAGCACATAAACACCTTTTTTCTCCCGACAACGCCATCATTAGCGCATCTTGTTCAATGCTTTACACATAATTGGAATCAACATCTATTGTTCGTGTTCTTGACCTTCCACTTGTTTTCCAGCAGACACTCAGAAACATTGTATTACTGCTGAGAAGGAATCTTAACTAGGAGAACACATGCTAAGTGCCTTTGCTTTGTTTTATCAGGGGCACATTGCTTCACTTTGAATATAACTTGAAAACTCATACCTTTCCGGTTTAATGATGAGAATCCCAATGTGTATTCTTACATACAATTGAAATTAATCATATTGTCTATTTCGCATCACATGTTGACATCTGCCCATGCAGGGCGACAGACTGAAATACAGACCCGCGGTGTGCAGTCCAATTACCGATATTCAAAACTCCAAAAAATTCCACCGTAAGAGTCATAGAGAGTGAAATTATTGACAATTCACCCGACGATTCAAGTTCTTCAAGGTTCCAGAATCCCATTAGTTAGGACAAAGTAAATGAGATGAACAATAAATCACATTACATGAAAGGTTACTCTTACAGTGATAAACCGACAGAGAATTATCACCAACTCTGCAGCTCCTGTCAGTTCTACGGAGCATTTTAGCATTTTTAGCGAATTGTCTTGGTCTTTTGGCCCTACTCAAAACAAACATAGGTCAGCATATCGCCAGAGTAAATGCTAACTGCTGCTAACTGTAGCTTCTGCTAGCTCGTTAGCTCAGTTATCATCTACGGGTGCACACTGGGAGCTCCCGAAGTGTTTTGTTTGCACCCCTAGCTCAGGAGCTTTGGACTGTGATGAGCTGGAGGCTAGCTGATTAGCATGCTTACTCCAATAGATATCTCTGCACGAAATCACATAGATTTCCTAATGTCTAAACTATTGTTTATCCACAATATGTTGATCATTTTAATTAACTGTTTTATGTTTTTTAACTAAAATGCTTCATATTGCATCTTAACTTTATCATTTTTTGCATTGTTAATCGTTTGTGTTAGCAACATTTTTAGCTAGTAGGTTGCTGTTTTCAGCCAAACAACTTTAAGAATCCTCTGTACACTTCCTGCCCATCAAAGTTAACTAAATAGTCAAAGTGAGCATCTAGCTAGTAAACACAGTGGATAGTTTAGAAGCTAAAAAGACAGATATTTTTCTCAGGGGTGGTGGAGACCAAAACCAGAGCTAAAAGAGAGTGGATACTGGACAAGTTTTTCAAGTTGTTCTGAAGCGACTGAGTGTAAGTATGATGAACCACTGAGGCTGTAACAGCAAAACACCTGATTGTTCTAAACAGAGCAAGAGTTAAGTGTAATGTTCATCAATAGTTTCTTTATTTGGAAGATGCACATTGGGTTGTTTTGTCGTTCAAATTTCACACAACTTTTAAACATCAAAAGTAATTTTGTACCCCTTTAAAGAGGCATGGCCCCTGTCATCGGTATACTAAATATTATTGCTACTTGCGACCACTGTTGAGTTGTTGAATTAATAATAATGTATTTTATTTAACAGGTTTTGTATATGAAATCCAATAAATCTCAAGGAGTATTTCCTCATGAACTACAGCAAAGTAATATTTAACAATGCTTAAGTAAAGTACTTGAGTAGATGCAATTTCCACCGCTTAAGTGCTACTGCAGCACAGGCTGTATTGTTGGAGCGTGTCCTTTCAGGCAGCATTTCTAACCCTCATTCAGCAACTTCAAAAAGCTTTTTATTGAGAGAGGAAGGAGGGCAACAATGGTACCAGAGGCAAGAAGTCAGACATGCAGACACTCTGGACAGGGTCCACGCTGAATCCATTGAATTAGAATAATGAATGCCGTCAATTTGACCGAAACTAAGCTGAGATCTCACAAAGCTCTGGAGTGGCTGAAGATGAAGACGTTGCCGAGAAACTCAATTGGCTTCACCTTTGTGCTGATGCATGGAGATCCTGTGTGGTTTACAAGAACATCCCCCATGCAAATGGTGGTCTTGATTATGCTAATATATTATTATGTTAATGGTGTTCATCTTTAATAATGCATGATTGTGGCATATTGATAATGCAATGCATTTATTGTCATGCAAATGCCGCGCGAGACGCTTATTAATTGACACTCATCCGAAGTTCAAAATCACAACAGCAGAAAATAATAATTAGTCATGTGATTTCCTAATTGGGCTAAATCGGCACATGATGCTACATTCAGTCATTTATCGCCGCTGTCGTATCCAAAATATATCGCTCGCTGTTCACGATCAGAGGTGCTCTTTAAGTTGAACAGCTGGCTGTTATCGACGCAGCTCTTCTCTCCTACGAGACTCCCGTTCAGCCATCATCGGGATTCAAAGGCGCCAAAAAACCAGATCCATTTGATCGCGCGGCCCCCTCGCTAACAGGGAGTCAGGCGTGAGTCATCCTCACTCCGATGCCCACCTCCCTCGGCAGAAAAACTTAAAACGAGTCTTTTCCGGCGTCACAGGAGGGTACCTTCAGAAACACTCTCTTGCTTTTCTTTTTTTTTTTGTGTGTGTGTGTGTTGTCAGATTGGCGGCGCTTGTGGAGTGTTCACAGGCACTCGGGGACGGGCTGTCGTGTTAGCGGTGAGTGGCAGACCGACCGACTGACAGCCAGCGAGGTTGTCTCTGGAGGATTCCTACTGAGGAGGTGTCGCTGAGTGAACTATCAGGGACTGTGATGTGCATTAGGCTGTGCGAGAGACCTCTACAAAGACAGGGAATTTTTTTTTTTTAAGAGTGGGTGGGGATGGGTTTTTCTTTTTCTTTTTTGTGGGTGACATTATGAGAGATTCATTAGCTGTCTACCTTTTTTTCTGATCATTACTCATCAAAGCCTCTCATCCCTCTCGACAGTGATGGACAGGGTTGAGATAACTCAATTCCTGCCTCTCTGATTGATTTTATAACAGCACATACTGTACCAACACCATCATCTGATCATCATCTGATTTCTTTTTTCTTTTTTTTCCCTTTACAGCGAGGAAAATCCCTCGCCGCTGAACCCGTTCTATTTTCTCCACAGTGTACCGTGTTGGAGCCGTAGTTTCCTCTGTGATTTTCTCTCGGCTATAATGCCACATCGTGTATAACTGCCGATGGAGACATCCAATTAGTAGCCAGTCAGGCTGTGTTAGCTTAGTTAAGAACACACACCTGCGCGCACACACACACACACACACACACACACTCACACACTCGTCGCAGATGTAGACACACACACACACAGGCGATGCACAAGGAAAAAAAAAAAATGCACACAACCACTTGCTGTTTCCACATGAGTACACCCAGTGGAGCTTGGGGGGGATGGGAGACCTGAGATGTGAGGGGAGAGCGGGGATCGTGGCGGCGGCGGCAGCAGCAGCGGCGGCGGAGGCAGCGACGGTGGTGGTGGTGGTGGTGTGGTGGCAATCTCACCCAATCATGTGTGCTGGGAATGACTTCATTAGGAGGCCCTGTAGAAGTCCGGTGCCTGGGAATTGCGTTTGCGCCGGGGATTGGAGGGAGGAATGAAGCGCAGGGAGAGGCAGGAATGAGCCCTGAATCCCTCTTTTATCTGGCGTGTGATGGAGAGATCCAAATCAACAGCTGTCAGTCAGGTGGGCCCCAGGGTGAAGGCCTCCGGCGGTGGGGGTAGGGGGGTGGGATGGGGCTGGGGGTGGAGATCTGGTGGAGGTCTGAGGGGGGTTGGGGTTGGCGAGGACAGGGCCTGACTGATGGGGTGAGTGTCAACCTTGGTTCCTCCACAGGTTTATCAAATAATCTGCTGGTTCACACAGGTGGGTGATTTGACGTAACAGAAGTATTTCCATAAATATGATCCGGGCTCGTATTTACCAAACTGCTTGAGCAAAAGATCACATCCTACACTTGTACTCCTGTATGCAAACCTACTTTTTATGTAATTGATTTATTGAATTTCTCTCCAGAGGTGTCTCAAGTCACTGAGACAAAACCTCTTTGTTCGAGATGAATATTACGTTAGCTGAAGCACTATGTGTCATCTGCAACAGGGTAGTTTTAGCCAACTATTTGCCTTTTATAGGAAGTTACTGCAGCAAAATGATGGATTTCACATATTTATATCAAATCAAGGTTTTATATGTTTCTGCAGAAAAACAAAGATTTGTTAAAATGATACTGACAAATAAGGAGATAAAATCCATTTGATGCTGGATGTCAATCAGACTTCACAACATCATCACTTGTTACAAAGGGATAAAAATGCATCTCCTTTTTAGCAAAATAACCAAAGTGCATCCTCCTTGTTGGCGAAACAACCAAAGTGTATCCCCCATGATCGCAAAATAACCACAATGTATCCCCTTTGTTATTCCGCCATCCCTCACCATCCCCCACTAGAGATCTCTGATAGACAGGCTGTGGATTGAAAGCGTACCCAGGCACCTACCTTTCTGGACCTGGACCTATAACCGATACATATTTGAGAATTGCTGATTTTTTGAGTGTTTCTGCTTTAGAGTGCAGCATCTGTTGCCTTTGCAGCACTGGTGGCCATGAAAAGTCACAGACCAAATCAAATCTGTAAAGCTACTCAGCCATTCAGATTTGTGAATTGGAGAGTCAGCGATGGACAGTAAAAAACAGCTTTTAATCAAGAATAGACTGTTACATGTTCAGTCTTCCCACGGGAGGTTCAAAATCAGGATGACTCACATCTGTGACTGACGCGAGTTACAGCCTCTGTCAATAATATTCTCAAAAGTGACTTACATAACTGAAGTTTGGAGCTAATTTTAACACAAACCATCATGTTTTTTCCTGAACCTAACCAAGTAGGTGTGGTGCCAAAACCTGAGACTGTTTCATGATGTTAAGTGTCCAAAAGTCACAATTTATGAAATGTTGTCAGCAAGTTTTATTTTGAAAGTATAACCTGAATTGACAACAGTGCCCCAACCAGAGACCCGGTGAGTGGCGATGGCTCAGGCATGTGTGAGCTGGCCAATCAGAGCGGACTCAGGAAGTGGCGGCCTTAAAGAGACAGACGTTGTCAGACAGAGGGGGAATACAGAGCTGCAGCACTGGACAGAATGAGAACACTGGTGTGTTCGTTGAGTGTTAAAGCATGTAAAACCTGTTTTAGTAGCAACCCAAAATAAAAAGGTGAGCCTGGAAATTATTATAACCTTTTTATCTTTTCAATTTTAGACAACTTTTTTATTCATAAATGGGCTTTTTAACATTCTGCATATAAGTGTAAGATTAGAGTTTTGATAGGTACAGGCCCAGATCGTTCTTTTGCAAGTAGTTATGAGTCTAAAAATGCACATTAGCGTCACCAAGGAGAACAGATATTCATTTATGATGATAAACTTATTAAATGAAACAGTTATGACTATACTGGATGTGATTTGTGCTTGTTGTTTGCTGGTTGGGTTTAGTCCTAGTTTAACTTTTTAACACATTTTCTGAGAGGTTTAGTAAATACGGGCCCAGATCGCTCCCTTTTTCATGGGTTTGTTTTTATTTTACAGCCTCCGCTCCTCATTAAAGGAGGCTATTATGCAAATTGTACATTTCTGGTGGTCAAATCCCCGTAATAAACCCAAACATCATCTGCTCCTGGCGACTTCTGCTCAGGGATTGAGGGGGAGAGTCGAGTAGATGCAGCGAGAAGCAGAGAGAGAGGTGAGTGTGTGTTTGAGCACCGCGAAGGTCACTCCAGATTGAGAAGTTTGTCAAAATGTGATGACATCAGCAGTCTGTAAACTGTTATTGGCCCTAGCTGAGCGTCGGCTACGTCCAAACTGTATGAAATTACAAAAAAAAAAAGAGAAAACACACACACACACACACACACATTCACACACCCAGACTGACTGCCACCGCTCTGCCAGAAATGATTGCCTCCGAGGTTTCTTTTTTCTTCTCCCATCTCCCCTTGTTCACCCATGCCTTTCCTCCTCCTCCTCCACCTCCACCCCTCCTCACCACCACCAACAACAACACAACTCATATCCCCCATCCCCCACCGTCACCCTGCCTCGTTCTCACATGCTCGTACTGTAGAAGGCAGGCGGCCAGATATGTGTAAGCTTCCAGGAAAGAAGGAAGAGGCCGAGGAGGGAGGGAGACGCTGGATGTGGATTTAATGACATTAAACATGGTTTTTATGCTCAATAAGAGGGCTTATATTATGATTGATCCAAGACAGTCAACACTTTATCTAGACACAAATGGAATCGTCTGTCACAGGGTCTATTGAGTCATCAATATCTGCTGTAGTTATTTCTCTTTTTTTTTTTTCCCCTGCTGGATCGTTTACAGTGAGTAATCATCTGTCTGGTCGCTCACGTCTCAGGGGTTTGATCGGATAGCGCTTTTGAACACCGGCGGAAACCTGCCTGACAATCCAACAAGCCACTCACTGAAGATTGAGAGGGCCCCATTATGTCGGCTGCCTGTGGCCATATCAGAAGGCTTTTCTTCTCCCTGCTCTCGCCTCTACATAACACACAGCGGTAAATAAATCACAGCTCCGACTCTGTTTATCGATCGACCCCGCTGCAAGCTCCCTTTTTCCTTTTTTTTCCAGCGCGTCTGCTCGTTCTTCTCCGCAGGATGAATTGTTGCTTTGTGTATTGAGGAGGGCGAGACTGTCAAAACACAGAGGTGTACAGAAAGGAGACGGGGAGAGCAGGGATGCGCTCCGACTGCATGACCCACTGTGATGCTGCATAGTTAGCCTCGATTAGGCTCCACATTAATCGAAATAATTTCAATTAGTGGCAGCATTTGCGTTTGCTTTCCTGGAGGGGAGGCCTGCGTCCTGCTGGGACTACTCTATTGCTGCCATTGTTTCAGGCAAGATCAATTAGTTACAGAGAAGTAATTGAACCCGTTCTGAATACTTATTTAACCAAGACATGCATACAGCTCAATTAAGGGAAAGCCAGGAAATTCACGGTGATTTGCTAGTACACAGGCCACCCAAATAGTAAGAAAATCATTGAGAGTCCAAATGAAAATTAGGGCTAATGGTGCTTTCTAAAGCTAAGTTTATGTAGAATGATGACACTGAAATTGATCCTCTGGCTTGAGTAGCTATACTTCTTCCCAAAACTAAATATTAAAGGGGCTGCCAACTGCAGCTCACTGTACTCTTTGCTGGAGCTATCTTTGTTTATTGCGATTCCCTGCTGTTAGCTAGTTAGCTCAGTTAGCCATGCAGCTAGTGGCCCTATTTCCTGACTGGAGTCTGCCAGGTGTGTTTCCTCAGATCACGGGCTCAGCAGCCTCCCAGTGAACGAGACTGAGCGCTGCCTGAGAGACCGACAATTGTCACTCTGAAGACAGGTAATACAGTATGGAGGCGATTTACATCAGCTCCAACCAGGACTATGTCTCTGCGGATGACAAGACATGGCAGGCAAGGAGAGGAAAGGTGTGCGGCTGGACAAGAGTGAGAGTCAGCATGAGCAGCGGATGAAAACGACGCGTAGAGGTTTTATTTTGACCGAACCAGAGGTGGTTGCAGAGAGACAAACCAAAACTACTTTGGGGAGTTTCATATGATTCACGTGTCTAGTTTAAATAAAGTGGATTTTAGGGTGAGCTAACAAGGAAAGTCAGGGTTTTTCAGAATCTTCTACTATTGCCTGGAAACAGGGTCGAGCTCAGGCATTTAAAAAGGACTCAGATTTGGTAAGTGGAGTCAATACCGGATCCATATTTGAATAAAAAAGCTTTCAAACCCCAACCCTGGTAATGCTACAGTCCCTGCTCATCTGTGAAAGGGTTAAGTAAGGTGGTTCCCAAGGCAGAAAACGTCCTATGACTAGCAATCAGCACTAATAAGATCCATCTTCTCTTAAAAGACTCAGCGAAAAGCCCTAAATCCATTTCGAACACATTCAAAGGGGAGATAGGAGAAGGAGCCATGTGCTGTGATGTTTTCATGTCCTGTCTCTCTCTCTCGCTCTCTCTCTCTCCCTCTTTCTTCCCCCCCTCTGCTTCATTATCATTCCCAGGTTATCCCAGCAGCCAAGTGAATCTGGAGCACAAATGAATTAAGGGAGAATTAAGGAGCCTGCGCAAAGTGAAGCCTTTCCAAATCTCAGCACAGATGAAAGGTGGACCTGCTCACATGTGCGCACACACACTCCAACACCTGCTCACATGCGTCCACAACACTTACCCCCCACTACCCACCCACACACACACACACACACACACACACGTACACACACTACCCATGTGTACTACATAGCAGGTTTGCGTCTGTAAATTTGTGGATGTCGGTGAGTGTTTGTTGGGAGTGTTTGTCCTCACCTTGCTTCTGGGCCTCGTGCCAAGCACAACTTCCTGCAGTCCTCGGCCAAGGCAACACAATGGCGCTTAACGTAGCCCACCACCCTCCCAGCATATTATATCAGCTGGGGGAAAAAAAGTTGTTCAAAGAGAGGACAAAGAAGTGCGCAGAAGCGTATACAGGTGCAGTATATACGCGCGCCGACGCTGCGAATCGAGCACATCGGCTAAAATGGAAATGATGCTCTCTATAAGTTGAAAGTCAGAGCCAATGGTGTATATTTCCCCTCCATATGACGCGGAGGACACAGCAGACAAGCCTGACATTGAAATGGTTCAGTGGAATGTGGAAATGTGACTTTCCCTCCAATGACCTCAGTTACACTCCCAGCTGATGCAAGTGATGCGGAAGTTTTATACAATGAGTACAAAGGTTCTCTAAACATGTGTTTGAGTCGCCTGAGCACGTCATGCTCAAAAAAAGCATTAATAAAAGTTTAATTGCTGTATCTGCTGTATCTTCAAAGACTCACTGTTGGAATTTGAGGTTTTGAATCACAGTCCTGCAGAATCAGTATTCAAAATGTGCTCAAAATGGCTCAATGGAAATGTGTAACAGACAAAGTTTGCAACTAGCTGGTGAACGTCATGGTGCATTTAGCAGCTAAAAGGCCAGATGTATTTCAGGAGTTGGTGGAGACCAAAACTGAGCTGAAAGGAGGATATATATTGAATATTGGACTTCATCACCAGATGGCAAGTCACTTACTTACATATCACTTACCTGAAGTGATGACGAGATGTTATTTATGTAGGTTAGGAGACTGAACAGTAGTTATTTTAACCCAAAGTACGATCTTTTCCTGAACCTAACCAAGTAGTTTTAGTGCCTAAACCTAAACCGTAAGTTTGATAATGTTGATTGTTGTACAAAAGTTGCATATTACATGTTCTTGCTAACTTTACTGCAGAGCCCTTGACATTTAAAATGAACTCTAGAGAGGAAGATGGAGCCTCGCAGGCCTGCTGAAGCCCACTGAACAAGCTGCTGCTGACTTAGAAGTTAGCGACAGTGTTACGTTTACAGTGAAAAAAAAAAAAAAAGGAAACATAATAATTGATAAGTAGTCAAGGACTTATTGCGAAGAATCTGGCCATCCACAATTTCAGCCAAAACTCACATATTTTACGTTATTGGCAATAACTCAATAAACAATTATAAGCCAAAAGAAAAACACTAATGATATTGAAGGGGAATTCATTCCTGAGGTGTCTCCCATCAAAGAAACTGCTCTAAAAAAGTGGAGCACATGCTTTTTTGTTTCGAGTTAGATGAGAGGATCAATACTCTCGCTCTTCTCTTCGTCTGTTGAAAGGTGTAGCTAAAGCCAGCAGGCGACTGGCTCACGCAGAAAGACTGGAAACAGCTTGCCTGGCTCTGTTCAAAGGTGGAAAAATAAAACCCCAGCTTACCTGCAACCTCTAAAGCTCTCTAATTATGACCATAACATGTTTGTTTACGTACGGAAGCAAATCGGTTTTATTACGTAAAATGCTGAGATGCGATCTTTTAAAAAAAGGATGGCGTGGAGAAGCATGAGTTCCATCTCGTCCCCTCTGTGCGTCCCAGAGCTTTTTGCTGGGATTGCATGTCACAAGCAGCACCTCCCTTGCTGCGCGGTAGTTTCAACACGAGAATGCATGTGACGCTCAGTCGTCAAGAGACCGAGCCTAAGCAGCCACCCCGCTCACATCTTTACCCTGCTCAGTAGGAATCAAAGGCAGGGAGAACAGAGACGGGGATGAGGGAGGAAAAGGCCTGCGCTGTGACTTTTAAAGCTCAGAGAGCTGAACGCGGGAAGTTAGTTTCTCTTTCTGTGTTTCTACGTTCACATCTCCGGGTTTCCTTTGTTTTGATTTAATATAATCTGCTCTGACCCCGTGTTATTTCTACCAGGCGTTATCATCTCGTCTCCTAATCATACAATTGTCTCTGGAAGGGCCGGGGAAAAGCTGTTTCATCGATTCCGCGGGAACGCGGATTGATCCGGACGAATTTGCATGGGAATCCATTCCGTTTGAGCCGGGAGATCATAATCGATCAGGCGGGATGAGGCCCTCGTTTCTGGCCCGCGTGCCTTTCAAAGGTTAAGGTGAAAATTAATTTGCTTGTTCGTTAGTTACATTTTCAATCCTGTAATTAAGTCTTGCAAATGATTAAAATGTAAAACAATGGAGCGATGAATGTGACTTTGATTGCCTGTTTTTTTTTTTTTTCCATTCGATAACATGATCTGTTGGCCTGATGACCGCGCTCACAGAATCCTAATGAAGGTGAGTGAGCTGTCGATGGCTCGCAGAAAAACCCTCTTTTTCTAAATGTTGTTTTGATGCTACTTTTCTTCAAGACTTATTGTTTTCTCCTTCCCCTCTCCTTGACGCCAATTGTTGCAGCAAAGCTACATATCTTACCTCGGACAAGAAGAATGTATGAGGTGCGTTTCGGTGGGAAAAAAGAGGGAGAAATTCCCAGATTAAGGCTTAAAGGTGATTTGTAGGTCTTTTTAAATCCCCAGTCAACACATCCTCACACCTGAGTGTCAGTTGCATGTGTTACCGTTCCAACAATATGATCGTTGCAGAGACTCGCAGTCTGGTTAGGTTTAGGGGAAAACTTTCGTTACGTAATAGTTAAGTAAAGCTCTCCTTTAATCTCCTGAGTGAAATTCCTGCGCTTGTTTGACCAAACCATCCTATTCCCACCTCCTCCTGACTTCCTCCTTTGCAGCTGTAATAATTTTTACAGGCACGAGAGGTCACCACATAACAAAAATGTAAATATAGGTCAGTATAAGCTGCTTTAACAGTCGACCTATATGCTTGTTTGTCTGATGAGGGCTTGCAGAATGTTTGCACGAAGCTAAAAGTAATTGTCCAGGTTTTGTCTAAAGTAAGAAAAGACTCCCAGCACTTCAAAATGATAACAGTTAATATATCATCTTTTTTTTTGTTTAATAAACAAACAATTACAGCTACAATAGGTGATATTTTTGATGTTGGAATTAGCTCGGTTAGCTGTTTCCCCCTGCTATCTAAACAGCTTGTGACTGTAGCTCATAATTAGCATACAGATATTAGAGTCATATCAATCATATATTGTAGTCAGCAAATAAAACAAACATATAAATAAGAACATCTAAGCCCGAGTGTTTCTTGAGACTAACCTCTTCTAGGTGAGGCTGCTTTAAGCTAGCAGCGCTCCTGTTTCCAGGCACTGACGGCAAACGCGGCTGCTCGCAGATCATCAGCTGTGGCTCATTAATAATAACCCTTTACGTAACTTCTACCATCTCGAGCTCCGTGGTGCGTTTTCCAAGCAGGGAGGGATATTTCATCAGCCGATACTCAAAATCGGAGGGCGAAGGCGAGCGGCTGGAGAGGTGCCTGTGCTATCGACCGCTGAACAAACGCCACACGTACCCGAGCTAGTTTTCTCTACTTTGTGGATGTGCATCTGTGCGTGTCTGCGCACGCCTGTGTGTGTGTGTGTGTGTGTGTGTGTTTGCCCACCAGCTCGAAGCCTTCTGGACAGGGCCGAGGGTGAAGGGGAGTGCTAACACACTCTCCTTGTCAGCGGCAAGGGTAATTACTCCTGGCTGAAATTACTCAACATTTGTTTATAAGCTCCCCTGAGCACACTGTAAATAGATTGTCTGCTCAAGTCCAATGCCATTGAAGCCCTGCTGTCCCTTGCAAACACACACACACACACACACACGCTTTATGTCCACTTCAATGCCATCTATACCCCATCTCACACATTCAGCTAGAATCTTTTTATGCATTTTTTAATTTATTTTTTCATCCTTTAATGAATTACGTTAAAGACCTTGGCGCAACCAAATGTTGCGGCGCTCCTGTCGTGTTGACTGACTTCCTTTATCCTCTCGTTGGAGCCTTTCAGCACTCGGCCAGGGCCCCCTTGATATTTTCCCTCCTCATATAACTTTGCATGTTGTCGAGCTGAATCTATTAATCCCGTATTGATCTCTGCTTTGCCGCCCTTTCACGGCTCCACTCTCCACCTTTCCTATCTCTCCATCCCTCCCTCCCCTCCGTACCAACAATAGCCGAGGTCTTTTTAGCATGTATATGAAGAGAGGAGGGGGGGAAAAAAATGAAAGCGCTCCAAGTCAAGGTCCATCCATGTAGTTATTGTATGAGATGGTTCCTGTCAAAGATGACAGTTTGAAACACTTGACCCACAAAAATGAATTCTTGGCCAGGGCCAAGTGACAGCCCAGAGTAATTCATTCTTTTGAAATGTTTAGGGAGATGGAGAGAAGTGAGGAGAAGGGGAGTGACATGGAGAGCGATAGAGCAAGACAGAGAGACGGAGAGGAATGGGAGGAAAGACGACGAGAGAGAATCATAGAGAGTGGCGAAAAAGAAAAAACGTGATAGGAGGGACGAATGAGACAAATGAATTAGAAGAAATCGTATTTAGCTTCAAGGTGGGGAACAGCTGGAGCCGCAGTGTTTTAGCATCACGCGCACATTCAAGATCCTTTCACCTGTTTAAAAAATGTGACCTTTCAAACAGATCATTGCATTTTATCGTTACATTTGTAAGGATCGAACTCCTCGAGTTTGTCATTTTAGCCAACAAAATCCCGTCTGCCTGTGTCTGAAATCAAAAGGCTTCTTCCGAAATAAATGATTGTAATAACTTCACTTGTTGTGCGAGAATGGAGAGCTCGCTGTGGAGTGTGAGGGGGCGAGGCAGGGCGACGGAAAGAGCTGAAAAGAACAAGAGAAAAACAAAGAGCATTCGTAAAAAACAAAACAAAAACAGGTGTCAACGGCAAAAAGCAAAGGTGATGCAATGAGGAAAGAATGGGAGAAATGAATTAAAAAGAAATCAAGGCTACATGTTAAATTATTCCAAGGTGGAATTATTTCAGCCTTGGTCTTTCAGCATTGCATCATGGACTCGACAGTTACGCGCCTCGTGGTGTTTAACCGTTAGCATTAGCTTACCTCCAACTAATAGACTTGTAGCATTCACGATTGCAGGTGAAACAAAATCACCCATGTCGACTACAAATGTTATCAACTTTTGTTTGAAATCAAGGACCCATTTTATTGAAAAATGACTCGATCAAGGCCTCTCACAGTTTCAAGGCAAAATCCTGTCAACTAGAAATAAGAAGCCGCTACTGATTTCTGTCTGAAATCTGGAATCCAATGTTTAAAAAAGTGACTCAATGAAGGCTAATTGTTGTGTGGTGGAAAATAGCTTTAGCATTGTTAATACGTGCTGTATGTGGCAATCATGTGCGTCTAAAACTGTTTTTTGCCAACCAGGTTCTTGACTTGAAACACGTCAGCTCTGAACATTAATATGTCGAAGAGCTATAACGTTAGCATCAGCTCGTGCTAGCTTGCTGAGAGATTCTACTTTTGCAGGATTTGCCATTTCAGCCAACAAACTGTTGACTATGAATACAAAACTAATTCAGTCCTAAATCAAGGAACAACAGGTTTTACAATTAGGACTTCTAATAGTTCTGAAGTGGAAAACAGCTTCAGCCATAGTTGTTTGGCAGTATATCCTGTATTTTGCTATCATGCGTTAAAAAACATTTAGCCCAGAAGGTTCTTGATTTAAAACATGTCACCTATCACACATCAATATTAGCATTCGCTATCTAAAACCTTTTACTAGATTGTTGATTCAGACCGCGTCACCTGGAAAGAATAAATCAACCGCAGAGTGAGTTTTGAGGTTGTTTAGTCTGTTTGTTTTACCATTACGGCTGACAAAACGCGCAGCGTCGGCTAAAAACGAGACGCCGTTATTGTCGGCTTGTGTCTGCAATAAACGACCCGGCGTTTCATAAATCACAGGCGGCGGTGGAGCGAGTCAGACCGGCGGAAAAAAGCGACGGGGAGGAAGATGACAGAGGCGAAAGAGAGCAGTGGCGACGGCGTTAAAAAAAAATAAAAATAAAATTTAAAATGTCGCGCGCGAGGGACGGAACGAGATAAATGAATTAGAAGAAATCAAGGCGTCTTATTAATCCACGAGAGCGCCAAGGTGGAAAATGTGATTCTGTTTACTATAAGTGATTCGCTAATGATGATTTTGATTGTATTCTTCTGTACACAAACCACCCAACATATGTTGTTGTTATTGCGGGCTGCCATCCGGGCTAATTTGTCTTAATTACACTGAGTGCGGTTGCTGCCTACTACGGCCGTCCACTGAGAGAGACAGACACGTTAGATAGAGTGGAGGGCGGGGAGCGCAACATCTGTCTGCTGAAGAGTCCACACACACACACACACACACACACACACACACACACACACACTCAAATTTTTAACACACTCATACACTCGCGCAGGCACATACAGTGGAATACAAACACACGCACACCTCTCTAATAAAACCTTGGTCCTGCCACCTCACCACCATCCCTTAGCCCTTACCTCCCATGTCCTGCTAATGGCGGCCACCACAGAGGTGACTGTGTGCAAATAGGGCCGTAGCGCCGATGGCCATCCATCACAAGGCCCCGGAGCAACATTACACCACTCTAATGGCCCACTCTGGCCTTCCTTATGATATTAATCCACCGCCTCACAGCACTGATTTCATTTGTAAAGTGGTGGGGGGAGACAAACTGTTCGTTTTTTTTGGTTTTTTTTCCACAGGGTGCTAACAGACGTGGTCGCTGTGATGCAGACGCCACCGCTCGCACACAAAAACACAAACATGCGAGCTCACACACACACACGCGCCGTATACGTGCCCTGCTGCTCACCTTGGTCTCCAGCATGCACAGGTGCACACATACATACACAGGGACATAAAAAATAGATCAGCAGATGCCCACACTCGCCTCAGACTCTCTCCTGCAGCCCCTCGCCCCGCCATTACAAGCGGTCTAATTAAATAAAGCAACTACAACAGGCTGCATACATCTCAAAACTATCTCAGCGAGGCAGCAGAGCAGAATCATCGCTGCCAGAGAGTTGTTTTTTTTTCTCCTTTTCAAGCTGGAAAAGAGAAAGTATCAAGAAAACAACAATTAAATTGCCCGGCGTCCCTCAGAGACTGCAGGTTGCATCAATCCTCAAACACGTTTTTTTACTTTGAACATCTTAGAGATGTTTTTGCTGGTAAATTCAGACTCATGCAGGCGGTTGCTTCGAGGACACTCTAACCCGCGCTTAACACTTTACGTCTCAGCGCCTTCTGTTTTTCACTGCGAGGTAGAGCATTGCAGCAGAATATAAGATATTTCTGTCTGCACATTTATCACCTGAGCAACAGAGAAGCTGAGGCATTCTGAAAGCCAGCAGCCAGAAGTATTGACTCTTATTGTCAAGTTTTTCGTGTTATTATCCTTTTTTATCGTGACAAAGTGGTGTTTTTTTTCTCACTTTCCACCTGTTCTTCATTAAATAATCAAGTGTGATGACTATTTCTGGAAGTAATATATACATTTGAGTGAGCTAAATGCATTTAGGCATGTTCTGATTGTGAGTTTAATCACCACCGTGGATTTTTAAAGAAACAGTCCATAATTAATTAGTCATTTTACATTTTTTGTAGGTTTTCCTGTTTCTTTTTTTTCATAAGCCTTTGGAGGCTCCAGCAGAATTAAATTTTAAAAAAGGAAAATGGAGGTGTGGAAATCTGCAGCCTGCTGCTCATCTCTGCTCGAGGCTAGCTGCTCCGGGCTACATTAGCTGCTGCTAGCATAACACACCTGATTCTCTGAGGATGCCGTCAGCAGTCAAGTTAGATTTGATTTTATTAGAAAGAAGAATGTAGAAAGAACGTTTTTAAGGGGTCTTCTCAGCCTGAGACTGAATTTTCAACCAACTCAGAAACAGTTTTTAGTGTTTGCTAACGCTATCTCGCTACGGCTTTTCCAAAAATCCAGTGGAAAAGTTTGACATGTCAGCTGCCAAAACCCACAGTCACTGACTCTAAAACAAGCCATTTTGGATTTTTGCAGCTAGAAATGACCTTTTTTAGACGATGGGGTGGAGCTAAGGAGAAAATCCTGACTGGATCTGATTGAGAACCAGAGGGAAAGGCGTGGTAGCGACTTGTCAGTCACAAGGTTGCCACGCCCTAAACCCTGCCTATTGGTCTACTTTATCCTAAATATTCAAAATGATGCATCATGCTGATGTCAAGTGAGAGGTAGGGTCATTTAACGCACATTCCTTTTTGAAACCAGTGGAGTCGCCCCCCTGCTGGCCCTTAGAAAGAATGCAGTTTTTAAGGCACTTCTGCATTGGCTTCACTTTCAGGCCCGACAGCTCTTCCCCCCCCACATCTGAAATCAAGGACCCATTGTTTCAAAAATCCCTTCAAATTTTGAGTGGTGAGTCCGACACAAACCAGGGGTTTAGTGAACATTCATGTTTTTTCCCGGGGAAGGTTATGAAATGTCAAGCGCCTGCTTCCAAAGTCAGTGTAGGTACGTAGGAAGTAGCCAGACAGGCGAATTTCCTGCACTAAGAGATGTGTTTTAAAAACGGCTGTCGAGGTGAAGGGGGGGATTTGTAGTCGACAGAAAATCAGAGCTCAGTCTCGGAGCGCTTCACACATCAGTGCATATTGAAACCAGTTACTAAGCTCGCAGGCTGCAGGGGAGGAGGAGGGGGGAGAGTCTGGTGACCTGGGGAGCAGATGGTGGGCTGAGAGGAAGGTCTGCTGGCTGGACGTCAGAGCCCAAGACGTTCTTTGTTGCTTTTTTTAATTTTTTTTTTTTTTTTAACAGACCACCGCTGGCACAGGCATGGCTTACATAGATACACCTACTGAACACAGCCACACACACACATACAAACACACATGCGCACAGGGACAATATGAATGTCAAAAAGCTAAAAGTGTCAACCCGAGAGGACACAGAGAAGCAAGCCTTCACGTTTCTCCTCAAATACCATGCAAAGGTAACATTTTATGATTCGACCCTGACACACGAGAACCAGGAACACTGTCCCCCCCCTCACGTCACGCAAACACATTCAAACCCGAAGGCTTTTAAAACCGCGACGACAATCCTGCGCCGCCCTTTTTTTCTTTTTTCTTTTTTTTATCAAACATTAAATACATCAGCGTGCCATAGTCTCGGCTATCCGTTCCTGCTCTCTCCCCATACTGCGTTGAATTATGAAAAAGGCGGTCTGTCCTATGTAAAAATTTCATCGCTCGCTGCGGATGAACAGAGCGGTAGCAGACAAGCGGAGGAGTGGAAATGAGGAGAGCAGAGGAGCGGTGATGTCTGGCGCTGAACGTGTTGAGCCAGAGGTCAGCCCAACTCCGGCGGAAAAAAAAAAAAACCCCAGAAACAATAACACACAGGGATGCACATGCACACTCACACACACACACACACACACACATGTCCGCGCAGACACACACTCACATTGTGTGCTTGCAAATTGTTCTATTCACTTACTGAAAAACACTGGAATTTGAATAACCCCCCGGTCATGAAAACAAACTTTGTGAATACTGAAAGATTTTGATGCCTTTATTAAGGATTGACTACGCTTTGAGTTCATCTGAATTGTCTTGTGTGATGTCCATGAAACTTCTAATATGTTGTGAATACTAATGGCTCGGTGGGCAGTGTGTGATAAGTGATGAAACATCTTTGAATGCTGCGCTGTCCTTGGCTGACTGTTGGGCGCTGTTTCATTACGGTTATTCACTGTACTTTGAAAATTTTAGCAAAAAAAAAAAAAAAGAAGAAACCTGGCAGGTATCAACAGCCTCAAAAGCTTTGTCTTTAAGCACTCCTCTGAGTTCTCCGCAGCCCTTGAACTTAAAAAAACGGGGAGCGGATTGAAGACGCATGAGAGACTGAAGTGATATTGGTGAGCAAAGGAAAAATTAATATAAAAGTGAAACACTTAAAATACAAAACTCCTTTGCCAGGGGTAAAATAGCTGTCAGGGATGGCCTTCTAGCCTAATGACAAAGTGGGCTCGTCATGAGAGAGAGACAAAAGCAAACAAAAGGTAGAGACACAATTTTTCTATAGATTTTTTTTTTTTTTTTTAATGAAACGATCAAAAAGTGGAGGGAATAAACAAAGATGGAACAAGGGGAAGGAGTGGGCACTTCACTGTAGCGCGCAACATGAAAGACGCGCTTACAAGACAGCGGTGACAAGTGGAGGGAGGATGAGGAGGGGGAGGAAGAGGAAGAGGAGAGGGGAAAAAAAAAACGAGGAGATTAGGTAGAAATAGAGAAGGAAATTAAAAGTTAGACTGTACTATTGAAATCAGAGAAACCCTCGGCGGCGCGGGGCCAGGAGGGCAAACCAAATATTCCTTGACTTAACGTCTAATTCTGAATCTGAATATTAGCCGGCGAGGTTTTAAATGTAAATATGCCATTATGCTGTCATTACAGTGTTCACATCCGCGGGCCCGCGGGTCAGCCCAGCCACTGTTAATTTTGCAGGCAAAAGCTTCGCCGCCCCCCTCCCCCCTCCCCGCGCTCTTGAAATGTTAATAACTTTCTATTAGTTAATGTAGCGTGACTAAAATTCCGATTAGATATAATTCATTTTAATATCTGTGACTGGCCGGCCTGATCATTTTCCGCCGCGTTCTCCCGGCCCCGCATTACACGATCCTAAATTGGACTCATTTACATTGGCTGGTTAAATCAAGGCCTTCTCTTGCAATTTAGCTGTCATCAAATCAATTTTGTAATTTTCTTTGCTCTTTGAGGTACGACTGTTTCCGAATTGAATAATACCAGCCATCACATTTAATTAGCCGTTATAGCATGTGTCGGGACAGGAGGGGATGCGGCGGTGGCGTCTCAAATGCGACGAGACGGCGTCCACAACTTTGGGCACGTTGGATGCAATATTGCGTTAGACGAAGCGTTATTTTCCCTTCGTTGAGGTTTAAGCAGCAAGCGTCTGCTTAATTGAGCGTCGTTTATTGCTCTCTTTTTTTTCTTAGTTAGGGTTGCCGTTGTTTGGAAAGTGCAACATCATGGACATTTGCACAGGTGACCTTCAGCGGCTGAACCTCATCTTCTCTGGTTCCACGAAAGAACAACGCGCGCCCACAGCGGGCGTGCTGGGAGTTTCCGTGGGACCACTGCGGGTTAGGCAGGCGCTGGAGTGGAGCTCCCATGTGGCTTTGCTCAATGGTGACTGAACCATAAGAACAGAGGGACAGAGGGCTGCACACCACAGGGACTCTGGGATAGCTCAACCTTCTCCAGGAGGACCGCTGCCTTGGGTAAGTGGTGGTGTCGCTCCAGATCAGAGGACAGCGAGGCTCTTGAGGGGAGGCGGAGCAGGGTGGGGCGGCAGGAGTTGGAGGGGGGAGTCAGGGGGGAGATGAGGGTCGGACGAGGCAGCGAGGACTGGGGATAGGAAGGCAAATCACATTGGGAATAGCAGAGAATGGGGTTTTCTTCCACTGGAGCCAGCATTGTGACTGCAGGCTGGATTTTGGTTGGTTGAGCGACGCGCTCGTAATTAAATGTTGCACCAACTTGTTCAGCCTCCATTGCAGGATTTAGTTTTCAAATGTCATATCAAACATTTCCTTTGTTAAGACAACACCATGATTTGTAAAACTACCAGCGATGGACGAAATAATTGAAACCCCTGCCAATATTTGAATGTCAGTATGCTGATCAGCTCCATTGGTTCTAACCTTAAAAACCAACCTCAGAGTTCAGGGCAGAAGCTACCAGAGGTCACGTCCTCTGCGATGAGGCTTCAACGGAAACTTTTAAAGACTTTTCACATTAAAGTGTCTGAAAAACGACTCGACCTTTGTAATATACTTTGTTATCCCTAAATTTTCCAGCAATGTTGGAACTCAAAGAAACCAATAAGTTTACTCGAGTAACAGTGTGTTCACTTGTTTGACTGGTGCAGCGGTGAAAGATGAATAAAATTTAACTCTAGTACATTTGTCACATTATGTGTTTTTTCCCTCTGCAATGGCTGTTGTTTAACAGTGAAGACAACGATTCCCATGAGGCCTCTCTGCTTCAGGACTGCATCAAACTACAATTTTTGTTGTGTTATTTTGAGACCCCTCGAGGCAGAAGTGAAGAACTGTGCTTTTAATCGTCCATCGTACGAACATATGATGTGTAGACGTGAGGCCAGAAAATGAATGAATAGTCGAAGAAGTCAAATTAACTTTATCAAACCAACGTATGAGATAGACAGAGAAGTAAACAGACAAGAAGATGATTTTCAACTATCTGTGTTACATCACTTGGCTAACTCAATGCATTAAACTACTTTTTAAAATCCTTACCAGTGCACAAAGTTAAAATAAGCTGTTGCCACTTCCGTTTTAAAAAGGAAATTCAAAATAAAAGCTGTAAACCAGAAATACAACACATTTGTATTTCTGGTAGTTTGAAGAACCTTGATGTTGGAAAATACTGTAAGAGACTTAATTTTTGGCATCAGCTCTAAATTCTTTTGGGGGGGACCAGCACAAGACCCCCAGACCCTCAGAGATCCTGGTTACAGCCCTGGCTGGGTATATAATCTGCTGCCATTTCATTTTATACAGTTTAAAACATTATGTTCTCAATCACTGGCATACTTTGAGCAAGAAGGACCTGAAATACTGAGACATAATGCAGGTCTGTCCTGTCTTTGTTCCCATTAGCATTAAAGCCATACTGTAGCCTATGGTGGCTAATGTAAGATAACTGCAGATGGATTTTTCTCAAACTGACATTATCATTGAGTCAATTTGCTTTCTTTATGACTAATGCCTATTTGTGCTGCTGTATTTTACTGTATTTTAGCACGTCACAGATATATTAGTTGTTTTTTTTCGAAATAAAATAATAAGTAACCCTATTTTCCCTCACTAAGGGTCATCGTTGTTTCTTACCTGTGGTTCCGTTCTGCTCGCTCTCTATCGGGTCACCTGTTGGATATGTCTGAAGAGGAACTGACTAAAGTTCATTTAGGAATATAAGGTGAATTCTATGTGAAATTGTGGGTTTTATCGTCTCAGTTTAATGGGAAAGTGTCTCAAAACCTCCTTGAAAGAGGACCTTGACACGTCTTTTGAATTGGTGCCATTATTTCTCACGCTCTCAAATATATATGCCTTAAATCTTAATGGTCATATTCATATGGGCCTTTAAGGACCTGAGAAAACTTCAGAGACTGACATTAAACTTGCCTTTGTAATTATGATTTAGCGTCTTCAAAGCTCGGGTCCTGTTTCAAGTGCTGCTCCAAGTTTTCTTTTTTTGACCGTCTCCGTGCGCTTTTCTGAATAGTACGCACCTTGGCTCGCCGAAGCACTTGAGGGATTTGCTATCTAAATCTCCCTTCACTGAGATACATATCAAAGCCACAAATGTCAAAGGAGATAGCAACATTGCGGCGGTGGTAATCCACTGGCTGTTGTAGTCTTATGCAAGCGCGTCTGCGGGTTTGAGCGAATATTTTCACATCTCACACTCTCGCAAGTCCTGCGAGTTTGAATGTGACTGCTGTGAAAATGGATTCTCCAATGCGTGTACAGTATGTGTGTGTGGTGGGGTGGGGGGGGTATTATGTGCAATAAAGAATAAATGGAACCCCCCCCCCACCCCTTCTGACAGCCATAAAATGATGTACAAACCCCTCTTTTAATCAGGAACATAGGCAGCTGATGGAACTAAACTCTCAATCCCTTCATCTATTTTTTTGTGATCTCTTTTCCCCCTTCCCTTCTCTTCCCGTCAGCGTTGCATAGAGAGCGGCTGATGTTTTAATCATGGCCGCAGGGCTCATTGTGATGTGCAGCCACCTCTGGGGTCTCTAATTGTCTCAGGCCAGGCTGGCTCCGCTGATCACCCTGCGTCTGGAATGGCTAATGACTCACAGCGAGGTAGAGAGACAGAGATGCTTCACATATAGAGCTCTATCTGTTTGTGTGTGTGTGTGTGTGTGTGTGTGTGTGTGTGTGTGTGTGTGTGTGCGCGCGCACGCTCGCATGTGAGCACACTCATTCATGCCTATGCATGTAAGCACATAATGGAACATAGAATTAACTGCACACAGAGCTTGATTACCGCCACTCTCAAATCAAGGCCGACTCATCGCCACAAACCTCCCTGCTGCCAGCCAACAGTCGTTAACGCACAAGTCTGACACCTCAGGTGGGTTTTGTGATACGTACTGTACATTATAAGTTTAAGCCCACAATGTGGCAACAAAGTGTGGGATTTAACATAAATATAACATCACATAACATCTTAGCTGTTGTATGATAGAAGATTACACAATTCAATTAACGCAACAAAAGGAAAACATCACTTTTGTTAGCAGCTCAAAAAGGGAGGACACTAATAATGAAATGAAAACAAGCAACGTTTCGTGCATTAGATGTTTCAAGGGGCACAATTAGCAGTCGATTGCCTATGACATTTCCTGTTTTCATTCTGGTAATGTTAGCAAAAACATCACTATGGATAAGAGGTTCCCTGAGTTCAAGACCACAGCACGGTTCACGAGTTGAATCTAAAGGGTTGCAAGACAGTTACTGATGTAGGAAACAACAAAACTACTGAATGCTACGCTTATTTTTTCAGACTTCTTCTGATTTCTGATAATCATTCTCATAAAAAGTGTATGAAAGTCAACTTTTCTAAGGGTGCAATATGTAAGAATTAGCCACTTCATGGGTTAGCGCTCACACCGCTAGCACAGGGGCTTTTGACAGGCTGGGGCTAGCTGGCTAGCACGCTAACTTCAATGAATATCTCTGCAGCTCAATACAGAGACAACTACAATTCTCACAATTCCATGTCCTTTTTGGCTATGAAGCTTGCGTAAATCGATATAAATAATGTACATTTATAAAATTGCTTAATCTATAAAGAAATGGACACATCCCTTCAGAAACTAGAGCTTTAAATGAGCGCACAGGACCTTTTGAGAAGTCAGCCACGCCCCCAGCACCCACATGGTTGCACAAACAACCGCATGTGGGACTATTTTCAGCGGCGGATGAATCCACATTTGGTCCTCTAGTGAGTATTTTTGGCAGCAGGAGAGGGCGTATGTGGGATCAAGTCAAAATAAGCTACGCTGTGTGTGTTCATTGATGTGTTTTTAGTAGTTTTTAGATAACAATGGAGCTCTGTGGTCTCTCTCTCTTTGATACGCTCAAAACACTTGTAAGGAGTATTCCATTCATTGTTGGTTTTGGCTTTTTCATGCAGAATATCAACAGACTTATCCTTTAAACCACCAACCGAGCGTCGCTGTTGACCACTCGACGGCTAAAATTCCTCATCACAGAAAAAGGGTCGGACGCCACTTCTGTAGATCATGCAGAGTACACACTGCTCAAAGTATGAGCTGGGCATAAATATATAGGTTTGTTCGACTCTTGAGTGAAAATCCCGCACATACTGTGAGATCTTTCCAGCAAAAACCTGTGCGGGAATTAATTTGAGCCAGAGGTTAAATGGTTAAGAAACACTGTCGACATCATACACCATTAGGAAATGTTGCTTTATGAATGATACATTTCCTCCTTCACCAGATCCAGACCTTAATCTCCTTCTAAGCTCCGAGCGGCACCCTGGGTCTGCATGGCTGGCCCGCGGATGATGTGGACTTAGGGTAAAGGGCCTATTGCTTATGTTGCTGATTGTACACCTGTGGATAAGGCTTTCAGGTGCTGCGGACAGGGAGCCCTAAGCCCTCGGCGGCCGACGCTCACAGAATACAGAATCTCCCTCCCCTCCGGCTTCCTTTCAAACGTGCACACAATAACGCTCTTTTCTGATCATGTCTCCTTCATTCATCGGCGTCAAATCTCCTGTCGCTCTTTTTCTGACACCGAGACGCTGCAAGTCGCGGGCCGGAGGAAGGACTCGCCAACTTGTGTTCAACAATCAGCCGCTCTGCACTGAGTGCTGATTGTCATGCAGTGATTGAAATGATTTGATGGTAACAAAAAGTCCGCCCAGTGCCAAAGATTTCATTCCTTTGACCTCTTACAATCACCCTTTATGGCTGTTACTTACATACAGTAAGAACCAACATAATTCATCATTCATCTTTCAAGTGTTGGACCCTGAACATAAAGAAACAGCAGCAACTCAAGTGTTGCTACACTTAATAACAAAGCATGTCTCCGGCTCCCCTTCCCTCCATCCGCTGCCCTTATTAGCATACAATCTGAATGCTGAGAGCGCCAACAATGGTGAGGTCAGTGCCGCTGGATGGGGTCAATTCTAAGGACGGCTTGGCAACATGCTCTGTATGTGTCTTTGCATACTGTAGGAAATCTATTGCGGCGGGAAGTTAAGTGGCGGTGAATGCCAATAGTAGACCTTCCAGACTGCCTTCTTGAAAACACAAAGCATGGCCCCCGCCAATGGCGCTCTGCTCCATTTTACCTTTTGAAGAGGCAATCCAAGAGTTTAACCCCTCGCAATATTATCTCTCTCCCTTCTCCTATGAGCAGAATGGCCAGCACTCATCAGTAAAAAAAGAAAAAAAAGAAAAGAAAAATACAATTTTGTTCCGTCGGTCTGGTCCAGCCTGCGATAATCCGAATCCACTTTTAGAGTACTGATAAGACAACCTATTAAATGTAATTATAAAACGGGTGGTACAAATTGTTAGTGCGGTAGCTATCTTCAAAATGTCTTAATGTCTTGAAATAGCCCTGGTGATTTAAATCATTTTAGCATTTCCTTGCAATTAGCTTTCACATAATAATACTGAAGCTAATTTCTGCACCACGTTTGACATTATAAATGTAATTGGCTCCCATTCACATCCCCACTGTGACACATCTATCAAGCCTCATGGGCGACATTTATGTGTGTGTGTGTGTGTGTGTGTGTGTGTGTGTGTGTGTGTGTGTGTGTGTGTGTGTCTCCTGCATGTGAGCCACTTTGCATCTCCGCCATAAACAGTCACCTTTTTTTATTTTTTTAACCCAAATCTATCACCCCACATCGTTATAACGACTTGGCATTGATTGCGCTCCCTCTTTCAATTTAACGCTCTCAATAAAAATAAGAATCTACAATGCATTCTAATTACACTTCTTAGGTGACCTATGTAACGACTGTTTCCCAATGAAGGCTCATTAATTGGCCTGTCACAGTTCAGTTGGAGGCTATTGTGGCACTGTCCTTTTCATAGGCATGCCGCCATGACCAGCATCACTGAATGCTCATATATAAGAGCCCCAATAACAGTTAAAATGCTATTAAAGTGGATGAGGCACAGCTATACTGCTGCTCTCACTAATTTGAGACACTGACTGGAGGGCTGCTGTGGAAGACTCTCTGGGGAAAACTATTCCCCATTGACTCCAGCATATGTTGTGAGTGCACACACACATACACACACACAAATACACAGTCTCTACTTGCACACACAAGCAGACATTTCTAATTGCCAGTGGAGTGTGAACTGTAGCTGATAATGTTATGGTCATAACAATCTTTCTCTTAAACAAATATTCCCATGAGTGAACACACACACACGCACACACACACGCATGTAACACAACCCGATCGCTAGAATAAATGATGCAATGGTGCGTTTATGCAAACCAGTTATGCTGAAGCTTTCTGTTGCAACTTTACAAAGCCTGGTGCAGTTTTTACAGTACACACAAACATAACTGGAAAATGTCCTGATGCCTCGTTATAAATGCCCAGTTACAGTTAAAAGTGTTGAAACATCTCGGTACTCTATTTGGAATACATTCAGTGGTTTCAAGCCTTCAAATGTTGAAACGCTGCAGTGCACATAAAAAAATATCCAGCGGTTAAATTATTAATTGTTGAAAGGCTGTGGTCCCGCTTTAAAATGGCTCAATTGGTTCAAACTTTGTAGTCTGTCTTTAAATATGTTCAGGGGGTTTCATGCTTACAATGTTGAACACTGTGATTCCCATTACAATCTAATAAATATCCAGCGGTTTCAAGCTGGCTGTTGAAAGGCTGTGTACCCTTTTGAAAATATGTCAAACAATTTATACTTTGCGGTCCCCCTTTACAATACATCCAGCGGTTTCATGCTTACTGATGTTGGAAACCTGTGGTCCGCTTTTAAAATAAATCCAGCGGTTTCACGCTTTAACGTTGAAAGGCTGTGGTCCCTCAATAAAATATATCCGGTGGTTTCATGCTTACAAAAGTTGAAATGCAGTGGTCCACATATAGAAATATCCAGTTGTTTCACACTTAAATGTTACAAGGCTATGGTCTCTCTTTAAAACATATCCAGTGGTTTCACGCTTAAACTGTTAAAACGCTGTGGCCCTTCTTCAAAATACATTCAGTGGTTCCATGCTTACAAATGTTAAAATGATATGACATATTGTAGAGATGTTGGTAGAATGGGTACAATACGCACAAATGTGAATATACTTGTAGTCTGCAGGATTTCATTCTGGTGACTGGGACGTGTAAACGCTGTGACAAGATACCACTGCCACTGGTATGGGAGATATTTGGTTCCTTACGCTTTACAGTCAATAACAGATTAATGCAGTGTATTATATTCAAAAAGGACATATTGAAAGAGCTGAATATACTTGGAGGGTATTCATAAACAGTAGCTTTGGGTACATCTTGGTAGATAGCCATTGATGGTTCAGGGACAGCACAAATTACTGGCTTCACATGAGTAAATAAGTGATTTTGCTCCACATCTTTCAGAGATTTTATATCTTCCAGTCGTTTATTATTCTAAAGAAATGAATGGTCAAATAATACAGGCATATTTGAATACACGGCAAGGTAAGCCTTTGATACAAGGTAAAGCTCTCTGAAAAGCAGCGGCTCTTGATGGATTATTTGGTAATTTCAGACCACTGTGTGGATAGAAGCTAGCCTTGCAAGGGATAACAAAGCCGCACTTTCTGCATATGAAAATTATTCCGTTTAAGGGCAATCTGTGACCAAGTTTTCAAATGAAATGAATAAGAGAATAGAAGGTTGTTTCTCTTGGATAGATGCCAGTTTTCAAGAAGCTCTCCTTGCTTACCAAAGCGCCTCATTCTAAAAGACTGTCTTTTATTTGTGATTTGAATGCAGCTCAAATGAGTAGGACGTCGCCCAATTGATTTTAACCAAAGTACATGAATAACTCGCTGCCTACAGAGTGACGGGAAAAAAAATGTGGGGAGGGACGCGTTTGAATAAAGAGACAATTAGTGATAATAAACATTCAAATCCAACCTTAGTTACACTCTCAAGAAAAACACACAGGACACACTCATTATTTTTAATGTGTATATGCTTGGTCTCATTTCAGTATCATCTTTTAATAACACAGATTTAATGGACTGGTATTTAGAAAAAGGCTACTCCATACATACTTAATACCATTACTGACCAAATTAACCTTGAGTAGATCTTAATTACGTTTAGTTCCATTTGGTCGGTCATGCAATTCACAAAGCTCTGAATATCACAAATGGACACGGGGATGTTTTTTTGTTGACTTTCCACGCATTATATGAATTTTCCACTCCAGTCACACATTAGAGGAACATGTCCTCAAAGCATCAATATCAATATTTCTTTTATTGGGGGGAAAAACCTAATGTGCAGAGCCAAACCAACAATGCAGGTATCCTAACAAGTATTATGTGTGTGTGCATCTAAAGCCTGATCCATTTTATTCCACTGCGACATATTGCTCCACTGTTTTCCAAAAACTATTAAAAACACATCAATGAGCCGCACTGTTGCTCTGGGTTACACGATTCTTCATTACCAAAGACACATTGTAGTTCATTTAGTATCAGTTCCACATTTACGGTCCTGCTGCCACAAATGCTCACTAGAGAATCAGATGTGGATTCATCCACCGCTGAAAATAGTCCCCAGCAGATGCTCTAGTTCCTCCTGTTTGAGTAATATACGATAAAGTACAGGAGCAAGATGTGTAAGGATATTATCTGGCTTATGAATTTGTGGTCTAAAGACAGCACCATAGCTATCTTTGGTATTCGTGGCTAGGCTAACATTATCAATCACATTATTTAAAGTTAAAAGCGTTTGTCAAAAGAGGACCCAAATACATGTGTGGACACAGAAAAAGGGCAGTAAAAACACTAAGACAGGAAGTAAAAAGACTAAGACAGGAAGTAAGACTAAGACAGGAAGTAAAAAGACTAAGACAGGAAGTAAAAAGACTGAGACAGGAAGTAAAAAGACAACCCATGAGGATGAATTCCACCAGTTACGTTAGCTTGTCACAGGCGGTCTCCTCACTTTCTCATTTTTGCTGGTTCTTGATGAAGATGGCATCGAGGCAATTTTATGCAATGATGAGGTAAACTCAGCCCCTGTCATAGCCTTGGCTAGATTTGATTTACAACCTAATTTGGAACCAATAGTTTTGGGCTATGGGCAAAATTAGCAATGAGGAAAAACGGCGAATAACAAAACCTTATCTTTTAAAGGTACTAAAACAGTAGTGCAGGTTTTGTAAAACCTCATTAACGCGTGATAATCTCCTCAAGATTATCAGACAGAACAGGAACCGGCAGTATCCGTGGTTTGATACAGACATGTCAATTTCTCTGCTATCCCCTCCTCTGATTAAAATTCACTCCATGACAAGCTCTCAACTGCCACTCACGCAGTCATCTGTCAGCATGATTCAGTACTATACAATACTGTTCAAAAGCATACTTGAATCCTAATGAGAATCCCATTGACAACTTATTGCTCGACCCGCTGATGAACATTGATTGAAAAACGGGGTCCGGTTTGGAGTGGAGCTCCCTCGGTCTAACCTGAGCCTCCCAACAGCGGAGGGGGGGGGGGTGGACGCACATTGTCTGAGGGCAAAAAGAACGGCCATCAGAATGAAGAGTGTATCAAAAATCCTCAGCGCGGGAGAGCGGGGGGGCCTGATGGAATCCATGGTGTGTCCATTCACAAATTCAATACAGATGTACCTTAAATCCAGGCTGAAGAAAGAACTTAATTGCAACTTTCCTGATGAAAAAGCGCCATAAAACGCAATGTGTTGATGCATTTATACACGTGCTTTCGCATCCGTCTCAGTCGGTAGGTGGGTATTTGCTTACGGCTTGTTTATCCGCTCACCGGAACGGGGTGTGTTCTCATACTTATGGCCCCTCAAAGTCCAAGGCTGGCGTGCAATAACGAAGACAGCACTTTCAATAACCTTGACGGACAGATTAAAAAGAGGATTCAATAGCTACTCTTCCCCATGAGCACTCCATCACTGAGGCCGCTATCCTTCAACGCCGCTCCTCTCTGCCTTTATCGTCAGCTCCTGTCAATCACTCGGTGGCTTGGCAAAATGGCCTCTGCTACTCCTGAGGAGCTGCTACTGTGTTCTCGCTTATCCGCCGGTTGTGGGTTAGAGGGGTACAGCAACAGCAGGAAGAGCCTTATCGTTGAACTGAAGGGGCTGGTTGGTGTGTTGCTTGCCAGGATATCACCGCGCTTACCACACACCGGGCAGGGGGGGTTAGCTGGTGTTTCTATGAAGAGGTCTCAGCATCCGTGCACATCATGTCCTTCCTGCGCAAGCACTCCAGACTGTCCTTCCCTCACGTGGGTGGCCTTGTCAATCCCCATTACTACCCACGTTTCCATGATTTCTAAACAGCCGTAAACCTCCGCCCATCCAGCATCCCTTTCAGCCGCGGAGCTCCTGAGCTCGCAAGGCTTTAGATCCCCCCCCTCCTCTCCGAGTTTTCACCGCGGCTTTACTCGCAGCCTTTGAAAGTTCACAGCCTGGCTTGGAGGCACAGAGAGGAAAATCAAACTGCTCAAGGCGGGCTCGGATCACAGGTGAAACCCGCCAAAAAAAAAGAAAAAGAAAAGAGAGAGAGAGAGGGAGAAATCCTGATGTAAATTCAGGAGACACATTGCCTGAAGACGGGGCACGGAGTTGAAACAGTCTTTCTCAATTCCAGGCGTCGTCTCCGAGCTTCGATCACTTATTTGTTATTCTCCGCTATTATCACTTCCAAGAGTGTTATGTCATTTCTTTAGTGGGGTGTGTGGCAATTATTAGCAAACCTAAAAGGAATATGATGAGGAGGAGAAAACGTCCAGAGGTTATTTCCAGCTAATAGTACACAGTCTATATCAACAATAGTGTAAGTGATATATCGGCTAATTAATGGTTCCAACTGCTCCCTAATTGCCGTGCCCCCTGACCCGCTGTTACCTCCTAGGAGCCGGTCTCCGCCCCAAGGGCATCGGAGACGCCTGCGCTCGCGGAGACACACTCGGACACACACACACACGCATGCACGCACACAGCGAGCTACCCCTGTGATCCCTGAATGTCAGGCTAAGGGCATCCAGAGGCCAGCAGTCCTCTCAGCCAGGCATACCAGGAGTTGATAAAGAGCATGAAAACACACAGTGGGCAGTTTAGCCACTATAATCTTGGGGATTACAGGTCAAAACGATTCCAGACACAAGGGGCAGAAAAACAGATTCGAGACACCCTTTGCTACGGAGAATGAATATGATGTGTGCTGCCACATACTTCATCCCCATCAGCGGTTATTACTCACCGTAGCTGTTCTTCATGATCAAGTCCGACCTGAGAGTAGATGACAATAAAATCTGCGCCCCTGGTGATGCACTTAGTTTTTTTTAAAGCTGCGGCGCTCGATAATTTTAATACGAAGAATTGATCAGATGATTATGTGCGGTGTTGAAAGGTGTCGCTCGAAGTGATGGACCGTCACACGACTCTTTAGCTGAGTTTTTTATGTGGCCCCTAATTGTTTTTTACAGCCCACAGCTGTACTGTTTTGTTTCAGTCTCGCCGCTCTCATCAACCCCTCCGTATTCACCCGCAGCTGTCAGCTGTTCGGCAGTGAAAATTACCAAAAGAACAGAGAGAAAGTTAAAAAAAAACTAGCTTTGCGATCATAGCATACATTTAGCCGCTAAAGAGTCGGATAGTGTTCTGCAGGAGACCAAAACAGTGCTAAAGTGAGAGTGAATATGGAAACTTTATGCTAACTCATTAGCCATTTCAATTATAATATGAGGATATAAAAAAATATATTGGTACTCAATGGCTTTTGGTGATAAAATTGCCAAAAATTAATCTAAAAAGACGAAACAGTGATGTATTTTTCTAGAAATCATGAACGCCACTCAATAATAATAATAATAATAATCATAATCTACAGACTTTGTTATGAGCAGTTTCACCATATCAGAGCATGGAAGTAAGAGCATTTAGCATTTAGTCACACTTGATAAGCTAGCTAACTATGCTAGCTAACAGAGGACGCCCTTAATGTTTATCCTACGCTGTCACAGGCACAAGCTAGTAAAGGCTTTACAATGATAGGCTAGCAACACATGTCGCTTTTACGCATCAAGTTTCTCACTTAATTACACAAAGTAGATATAATGTGTTAATTTGTGACCCTTGGAGCGAGCCAGGTTAGCTTATGTTAAGCTAAGCGTAGCAGCTAGCTTCATATTTAGCAAACAAACATTAAAATGGTATCAATCTTATCCTCTAACTCTGCAGCAAAATGCTTTATGTAACTATTTCTTTAAAGGTAATCTAATAATAAACTGAAGAGCGGCACACTATTATTGCTAATTCATCAAAACGATGTTCAGTCCAACTGAAATACATCAAGACATTGAGGGCAGTATTTAAAATGTGGGGAAAAGGGCGCTCGTGATGTTGAAAATATAGATGTCTGTGTCCATTTTCAACCCCATTAGATATCACTGACTGATTACATTCTGCTGTTTATTAGAGCACTCATGGGATTCAATGCATTAAACCGTCCCTTCAAAACTTAATCTATCGCTTAATTAAAGTTGTCCAATATGAAAACAGAACCAGCCTACTAAGAATTAACTTCAGCCCCTCCATTGTCCCTCCATCTACGCCTCGGACACTTGTGAACCGACTAATGAAGATGTGTTAAGATACAGATTCAGGTCCATTTGCATGCAATTACAGCACATTGCTTAAACGCCAGAGCTGTCAGCATCCATGCGTCCACATATCCTGCATCTGCAGTTCTCTGGAGAATTACGAACGACCCCCCCCCGCCACAACACACACACACACACACACACACACACACACACACACACACACACACACACTCGCCCTCCTCCCCTACCCTGTTTCACCAAAGTCATTGCTCTGCCTCTGCAGTTTTGTGGCAAATGGCTGTAGTCCATTCAAACGTGTGAAATTGTAATCATAGCTGTCTCTAGATGGGTGTAATTAATGTGCTCTATCACAGAGATTTTGATGGCCAGTGTGGAGTATGTGGGGAGCCAAGCCAGCGAAGGACATCGGCTAAATGATGTGCTATTATATGGAGTGTTTGGTCATTTGTAATAGCATGCGGTGCGGAATGCATGATGAGCAAAGAGGAATGTCCTCCCGGTGCTATCATCATTGTGTTCATTAATTGCATTGTTGATGGTAGTTGGTAACACAGCAGGTTGGATGTGATGAGTGTTTGTGCGACAGGAAAAAAAAACGCAGATTCCGGCATATCTGGCTTTTGCTAGAAAAAAAAAGCTGAGAGTTATGTTTGTGAAGAATGTCCGGTGGGATATTTACCTGGCCATGTTTTTCTAACGGCGTTGGAATTTTTTTTTTGTTTTATTGCTCAACATCTCCCCGGGTGTCTGCGCTGCCTGCGGATTGATTGATGTTACAACACAGTCATTAGTTGAACAGATATTAGAGGATGCTGTGTTTAACTGATGGTGTCAGTAAACAAGAGGCCAACTCGGAGATAAGAAACTGAGGAAGACTGATACGACGACGCGCGTACGGCAGCATATCCCATCAGTCTGCGCGTCGGACCCGTCTCTGCGCCGACAAATTAGGATTTGGGATGCGGGGTGGGCACCCTGAGACAGAATAAATGCATCTTCTCTTTGTGATGGATTCATCACCCATGGGTTTACACATGACGAGCAAGCATTAGTGTCATGAGGGCTACAGTGGGGATAAAGAGGGATGGATGGAGTGATGGAGGATGATTTTCAGCTGCAGTATGTGGCTGCGTAAGTGGTGGTTCCTCTTATTACTTATACGTTTTGAGCTAAATGTAGTCTGACAGTGATAGAGGGGTGCAAGCTAAGCTGACGGAGAACCCTTTTAGAGATGTAATACGGAAGAATTCCGGTGTGAAATGTCCTAAAACAACTAGAACATTATCATATGTTTTGCAGAGGAGTGTACATGCATATAACAAATGTTTCCAACAATATTCAAACCCGAAGAAACTCACAAGTTGAGCGTCAGGTTGGCGTACGAGACTGGATGCAACCTGAATAAAGCGTTAATATTTTACGGCGTCCGTGAACGTTTGTGCCAGGGTCACTTCATTTGATTTTATTATCAGCAATCAGGGTTGTTTACCACCAGCGAAAGCAAAATTTACCTAGCAGTAAGCTGGGGAGCAACAGCACATACTGAGGGGTTTGTGCATCTGTGTGTTTGTATTCAGGTCAACATTCTCCAAATTTTGGAGTATTTTTGGACGAACACCAGACATTTACAAGTAGGATGCATTCATGGTTGGTTTTGGTTGTGCACGTGACAATAAGTAAAAATAGGAACAATTTCAAGTGTGACCTGACATTTCCTGATCATTTCAATCACGCAACACATGGCAAACAAAGTCTCGTCTCCTCAGAGACACCAGGTACATCATTCATGTTTGAACCCAACAGACCGCCTCTCATAAGGATTTTTGCACTGAGCTTTATGAATATTACACTATGACCTGTTTTGAGAAAATAAACAAAGAATGAATCATACAAAACAAAGATTTTATCGGGATGTCCGGACAAAATTACCCCGGATGGAAACCTTTGATGCTGAGCTGACAAAGTTGAACATGAGTTGACGTGAAAGTTTGGAATTATAAAAGAGCATTGGTGGATGCCTTTTCGCTCGCTGCACTGAGCTGTGAGCTTATGCGCCTCTGCAGAGAGCATCAGCGTTAGTTATAATGACGCAGCGGCAGAGCAAGAGGTCCTCTGGTCCAGTGAGAGTGAACGTCAGGCCCGTGACTCAGAACATGTCTCAGGGCTGTGTTGCATGCTGCATCATAAAGGCTGCACCTCCCCTCTGATCTGTACCTCGTTGTGTAATTGTCGGACGAGTCTCAGGTTCTGACGGACTGACGCTGGAACCTGAAGTGTACCGTTGACGTCGAGGTGGATACATACAAAGCTGTGCTGGAACCGTGCCAAAGTCTGCATTTTGTCAGGTGTCTGCAGGAATAAGAGGATACAGCCGATGACCTGGTCAAAAAACACCTGCTGCCGACTGAAATGGTTCATCCTTATATTTCCCACCGTCGGCGTGCTGACCAGAGCAATTCAGTGTTCAGTACAGTACACATCACTTTTACAGATCTATATCGGCATAAAGCTTCCACCTCTGGTTGGAGTACTTAAAGCATAGGGTTACATTAAAGTGTGTTTACAGATCCTGAAGTCTAATACTGAATATGTCGGAAAGTAGTATAGGGTCTTTTTTTGGTCATGTACGTACCAGGTTCTGAAAGGTTCACTGGTCCAGCATTGCACTCCTACACCTATTGGACTCATGATGGATTAGGCAAAAATCAATACAATAGAAGCTTCATACAACTTTTTTTTAACATATCCAGCAGTACTCCTCAAGACCTGATAATTCAGTTACCCTTTAAGACTGTTAGGCAAGTAAAAGTGAAGATTCTAAAAATGCCCATCGAGACAACTAATAAATATACAGCCATGTATATACACATTTAATGTGATTATTTTCAATTAACACATTTAATTAATGTCAATGACTATTGACTAAACATGCAAAACGTCTCACATTGTTTGATTTCATAACTGCTTGATGCCGAAAAAAGTCTAATATTTCACAAATAACTGAATAAAGAATTGTCCCAGAGGTTATATACATTTGTGTAGGAGGACTTTGTTTTCTCTTTATTTCACTCCTGTTTATCATTTCACACTCCCTCTTTCACTTTATCTTTTGACCATTTGGAGGGGCCCAACCCGTAGATTTGGGCCAGTAAGTCAGACTAGCTGCACCTCAAGGAGCACACAGTGATGCGTTAATATTAACAACGTCATATATCGCATTATATATCACAGGGTACATTTACTGTTACACAAGAAGGACTGTGAAAGCAGGACTTCTACCTGTAATAGAGTATTTTTTTCACATTACACCAAAGCAGGTAATGGCTCAATTTCTGACCATCCACAGACACAAACGGAGGACAGCGTGGTGCAGACTCTTTCCTCAACAGCTTTAACTCCGACAGTAACAAGTGACACGCATGGCAAAGGCAATTAGGATACCTGATCTCAATTCTGCTAATAAAGACGGTCTGCAGAGGGTATTTAGACGTCAGTGGGATTAGGGAGATCTTTGTCATGTAGATCTCCGGAATGCCCCTGGCGTCGGCGATAAAATGAAGACGAATCCTTTAGTGGAGGAAGAAGAATAAAAAACAGAGGGAAGGGAGTGGAGGACACAGAGCTCTCAGCTAATGACAGGGCTACTCTGCATCACTGCACTGACTAATGAGCACTCCAACAAGGGTGAGCTTAAAGACCAGTGCATGTGTGTGTGTGTGCGTGCGTGTGTGTGTGTATAAATGGTGTGGCGGTACGTATGCGCAACGTACAGGGCATGAAGTGAATACACGGTTAGAGGAAAGAAGTTACACAAGGAAATGAAGGAAGAAAAACAAAAGGAAGGAGGGAGTGCATCTCCAGGCCTGAGATCCATGGTGCGTGACGACGGAGGAAGCTCTTAATAATTCACATGATATTGATTTAGTTACCTTACTTCCTACTTCACTCCCACGCCTGGGGGAGAGAGAGAGGGAGAGAGAGAGACAGAGAGACAGAGAGAGAGAGAGAAAACCCACCTGTAGGGCTTCCTGCTGCACCGACGCAAGGGACACAGTGTGCGCGAGTGTTGGACTAATGAAAAGGAAAGACAAAGAGACCGCAATCAGCTTGATGACCTCAAGAATTCTTTAGATTGCACCTGTCTGGGCACTATCGAGTGAAAGTTGAAAGTAGATCATTCCATAGCATCGTTAGGGTGATGATAATTATGTGTGCCATGATAGTAATCATTGAACTTGTCAAGTTTTTATATATATATATATATATATATATATATATATATATATATGACAGGTAAAATTTAAATAAGAACAGTTTAATGACATCTCTGGGTATGACAGCGTGATTTACAAAAGTACAATACAGAGGAAACCAGCATTTTTATTCGAGAAATAAAAGACAATAAATGAATACAATATTATGTCTTTTTTTG
>CAEMYA010000158.1:914998-1007399 GCA_903131615.1 Diplodus sargus | reverse complement strand
TGTGTGTGTGTGTGTGTGTGTATGTGTGTGTGTGTGTGTGTGTGTGTGTATGTGGAGTGTGAGCACTGTTAAGAAAAGTTTGTGTTATTCGCACACTTTTCAGAGCAAGGAAAAATATTACTAGGTTTAGCAACTTCTTGTGCACCCCGGGTGATTTGATTTTGTCAGGAGCAACCAAACACAAATTTAGCCGTTTTATTTGGACTGTGGGGAGCAATGTGTCGACTCCCAGAGCTTGCGGTGGTAAATTGGCGCAGCCGCTGCCAGCTCACGTAGGCTCACAGTGCTGTCGTGTCCAATCTGAAGCGATGTGGTGATCACAGTGCTTTTAATACACAGTGTAGGCAGGTCTGTCCTGCGAGAGCTCGGCGCTGCAGAAGCAGCAAATGTATTCCTGTGAAAATTAATAATAATGTCACCTGGCAATGTCTCGCAACTCTTTGATCCGCCAAGGCTTACTATCTTTGAAACTTGGCAGTAGTGGCCAGGAGGCAGAAAGAACCAGAGTTTTTGGAGCGTGGAGAGCTTTAATGGCAATTAAAGGACAGAGGCTAATGTAAAAATCCATCCAGAGTCTAGGTACACTTTTTTTGCTAGTGTAGTGGCTCCGGAGGGATAACAACATCGATCAGTTGGTCCACCATTTCGGTCGAGACTATTGCATTGAATGTCATGGCATTTAATACAGACATTCATGGTCCCCAGAGAACCCAACTTTCTTGATGCCCTAACAGTTCCTGTGGCACCACAGCATATCACATTTTGTACTCAATTACCCACTGAAATATGTCAACAGCTATAGAAAAGATTGCCCAAATTCTGGTAAAGACATTCATGGTCCCCAGAGGATGTATCCCAATTACTTTGGTGACCCCCCGAATGTTGCTCTAGTACCACAACAGGTGAAAATTTACATTGAATTACCGACTTAAATATGTCAACATCTATTACAAAGACTGTTAAAGTCATTCATGGTCTCAAGAGGACGTGTCCCAATTACTTTGTTGATGGTTTTTGAGTAAAATATTTAGACTATTGGATCAAAATACCATAATTTGTTTTTTTAACTGTGCCGATTTGGGAACTTTTTATGCAGCACCATCAGCAGGTCAAATGTTTAAGTTTTCATATTTTGCCATACCATCTCAGGATTTATCAGCTATGGTCTGATGGCAATTTGGCTTCCAGTGCGGATATCTAAATAATGGATATATGGGTGTCCGTGTGCTAGTCATTCTGGAAGCCAACCACTATCTTCTGACCACAATTGAGCTTATCTTTATAAAGATTTGTTTGTGTACAAATACAGATACAGTTTTAAAAGCTAGTAAAAAAAAACTAGATCTTTGTCACACAATAGCCAAGATCGGGTTCCAAGATTGCATTTTGGCAAATTGTTCATTGTGCAGAGGGTGTTCATGATCTTGAAAAGTCATCTGGCTCGCACAATTGGATCAGATACAGTTGCTATCTGGCAGTATGGTAGCTTGTACTTGAACAGAAGGGTGGACTTGACTTGCTAATTATATAAGTTTCAGGCAGCGGTTTCAAAATATCAGCTACAGTACCTCTTGTTTCACCCTCTGCCTTTTCACAAGCCTTTAGTCTGATGCTACTTTTTTTGTTAAAGTGATGCAGTAAGATATTTCTGCCTCTGGTGCATCTATCCCTGTTTGAGTTATCTAAAACTCTTCACTGTCTCTTGATATGTATTTGCGCACAACATCTTTTATCTGAATGTTACAGCAGTATTCTTGTGGATGTCCGCTCATGTATGCATGCATGCATCTGTGCTGTCCACATGTAGCGTTTACCTGTCAGAGACCCACAGAGACACACATCAATCTTTAAACCTCCCCCTTTCCCCAAGGCTTGGACAGCTGCATATATCTCATTTGTCCCTTGAGAATATGATCTTTGTGAGTCGAGGAGGCATGATGGGAAATCCCACAAAGCCATGGCTGACCCTACAGCTCCACTTGAACAAGCCCATTGATAAAGGTTTGTTTCATCTGACTCAGCTGCCACACGAAACGTCAGCTCCGCGACCTGGCTGACTCAGGGAAACATCAAGTGACAGATAAAGAGGAGGAGGAGAAAAAACAAGGGGGGGGGGGAAATCCTGCTGAAAGAGGCAGAGGTGAAGAGCTCGGCGTGTTTTGTGTGTGCATCGACGGGAGCTGGAGGTGAGGAGGGAACACAAGCCATGGATGATCCATCCAGCGATAGGGATAGGACAAGTTGCCACGGCAACCCTGGCTCCTGATCCCTCAGACCGGCTGGAGCTGGCACAGAATGAGAGCGAGAGGGAGAGAGACAGACCGGAGGAGAGGGGAGGAGGGAGGGGGAGGGAGGTGCGATGGCTTCGATGGGCTGGAGCGCTGCCAGAGGTTTTGACAACAGTTCAGTAATGAACAGGAGGGATGGAGCCATCGCATAGGAAGGAGACTCTCCAGAGGGGCAACCTCTTAATAGTTAGGCCATCTGAAACCATCAACCTTTCGTGAACTGACAAGACTGCACACACACACACACACACACACACACACATACACACACACACACACCTTTACAGAGCATTCCAATCCCCAGTAGATACAGCCTGGAAAAACATACTATACTGTATACTTACTTACATGCAAACACATTATACTGAAATATGAATGCAATCTGCTAAAGGCGAGTGTCACACACACAGATGTACACACATATACACGCACACTCACCTGGACGCATGTGATATGAGATGATTTATGAACTCATATATTGCAGCCTTGTTCGAGATGCCACATATTAAAGTAGCCCTTTGAACATCTTGAGAAATTCACTTACCTTCGCTTTATTGCTGAGGCTTCGAAGTGGTCGATACTGCGCTCATATCTGTACGCTGAAGCTACAACAGCAGACGGTTAGCTTAGCCTCGCGTAGAGACTGGGAACACATGGCAAAACCACAAACAGTTTAAAAACAACAAGATTTAGGGAGGATTATGTGTGCTTGCTTACTTGCTGGTGTCCTCCATGATTTGAATAGTTCTTTCTACTACCAACATATGTGCATATATAGTTTAGATATATCTACTGTGCATGAGAGTGCAGTTTGATTTGGTTCCTGTAACGTCCTAGCGAGCCGATGAAAATTCTCCTAAAGATCTATCCTCATCAAGTTTATGTTTTTTTGTTTTGTCAGCTTTGCAAATAAATCAACTCTGAATTGTAACGTGAAGCTTTAAGAAACATTTGGACGCTATGATGATGGTTTACAACCTCGCACGATAAATATGAATGATCACAAGATGATTAAATTATTTGTTACACAAAATGAATATTTCTTTAACGCATTTTTAAATGCATTTTCATTTCTCTCTCTTGTGAAAAACTGGATATTTTCATTGTTTTTTGTGGCCTCTAAAACCTTGTAAGTATGGACTTATATAGACTTTGGGATCACAAGCCAAAAAGTCTTGGAGCCACCACTGGTGTAGGAGTTTAAAATCAATAGTTCTTCTGATTTATCTTTGATGCTAATCCAGAACAATGCATTGCCTTGTTTTGGTTAAGGATAAAACACTGCATAACTACAGGATGTATTCTATTTGTGAATATGTACTGTAACCACAAGAGCTTGACGGCTAGATTTAGACCAACTACTGTACTCCCTACAAATCACCAGGGAAATACAAGGGATTACCAGGATAGAAAGTAATTCAGTAGGTAAACAAAATCTAAAAATAACTCGGTCCCTGTGTGCTCTGTCAACACTGAGTGCAATGCATCATAATGTTGGTGTCATTGCGCCTTTGTGTTGTGTGCATTTGTGCTAAGAGTAGTGGCGTGGCATATATTGCTTCACATTTATGACTCTGTTCTTGTTTGCTTTTATAGAAAGTACTCTATTTTTGCAATCTGATGTTGCCTGGAGTAGCCCTGCTGCCAAGTGAGAGATATTTTAATAAGGCTTTGTTCCAATATCATTCCTTAGAATCAAACGCCAACTCACTGTTGTTGCCAGAAGATGATTCATGCGACTTGTTTGTAATCCCGCGGCTGGGGGACATCCAGCTGCTCTCATAAATAGATGCGATTGTCACCATCTGTAATGGCAATCGCTCCTTCATTCAATTACACACATAGGTGTGTGGTGGCTGCGGGTCTCAGGTGTAAACACGTGTTTACAAGATAAGCTGCGCGTGAGGAGAAGACAGAGTGAGGAGCTCCGGCACCGGCGCTGTAATTTCATAAGTGACAAAGAATTTCATCGAGGTCTCTCGGCAGGAGTCATTATAGGCCAAAGTAATGCTAAATGCAGAAACAGGAGTGAGTGCTATGCTCATGGGTTTGGTGGGAGGAACTGGCACAAGAAGCTGATCTGAGACTGATCTGGCTTGGGATTTGTGCTAATGATGCACTGAAGAGCAATCCTCAACAATCCGACAAGCCTGTCTTCGTTTTAATTTCTATTTATCCAGAAGGGGTTGCAAGGCACGGTTGTTTGTTTTTCAGAAAGCTTTCTCACACATGCAGTGATAAAGTTTCATACACGGATAGGGAGGGTTAGCATCTGATTAAGATTCTCGCTCAGCGCTAGTTGGTGATGGTGAAGGAAAACATCAGAATGTGTTGTGTTTTATTGAAGACCAAAATTAACTCAAACAACAATACAAAGACTCTACAGCTATGCTACTGACTGGTGAATGGCTAAACTAACTAACGCTTATAACGTAAGCAACCTGTTTAGCTTTCTAACTTACTTTTTCAGCATAAAGGTTGCTAGCTTGGAGGTTTGTTGTCGCAGTTTCCCGTAGGGTCAGGGACATTGAAAATGCTAACTTGCTAAGATTGAAAGGGGAACTGAAATAGTCGGCCCATCGCATGCTAATGCTTACTGATTTCAGGCGGCTGCAGATGGACTGAAATCACGGAAGAGTAAGATTAAGTTAAGTTAGCACTTACATACTTAAGTTATTACAGTTCACTCTGAGGAAGCTGTCAATGTATGAACCAAACTTCATGGTAATCCATCCATCTTTCTCCCGCAGGTATGTTAGGGTAGTCAGAGCGAATCAAACAGGGATAAAGTCTTAAATGTGCACCATGTTGGACTATCAGCTGGATCCTCATGTCAACAGGACATCTGTATCAAAAACCCAGTTCTAACAACTGTATCATATTCTCTTATTTTGTCCTCACATGATACATTTTTCTTAAACAAGTGTTTCTTAAAATTACCCCAGTAAAACTGAGAAACAGTGAAACTGGGACCAGGTAGTATTTCAGCAGAGAGATACGCATTGGTTTCTGGGCCTGGGTGCTGTGTGCACTGTACTTGACTGGGACTTGGAGCAAAATGGCCCAAACAGCTAATCCCTGCCCTGGGGCCTTGAAACAGGTTAATGTATCCGTGGTCACAACTCCATAAAGAAGTGGGAACAGGCTGAAATGACCTCACTTCCAAAATGGCTTCCTTCCAATGGGCTGAAACTCAAATGTGTTCTCGCAAGGACAGCAACACAATGTACAGGCACACAGAAAGCCACACAAACACACACACACACACTTCCCTGAGTCAGAGTCACTCCACTTTGGCACCTCGAGTGGACTAGCCAAGAGACAGGGACATGAGCAGGGTGATACATCTCTGGGATGACACCTCTGTTTGGCGATGAGCTGTGCAGTCACAGGCATTTAGCTGTGATGGCGACACTGACAGAAGACAAAGCCACGGGTTTACAGAGAGCCGCCGGCGGTATCTCCGAGTGACACGTGGGTTATCGTTGACAGGCCAACACTGCATCTCCGGCGCGTATTTCCCATGAACCGCTGAGCTGAACAGCACAGCTTTCAAAAGATAGGAAGACAGCAGAAGAGGAAAGGTGAGACATTAATCTGTGGAAGGGGCCTGCTGTGGAAAAAGTCTGGGACAAAGTTGGATGGGTGACTGCGGTGAAAACAAAAAGTTCGACCGGCAACACAGGGTAACTTTCTTGTCAGTCTTCATCATCTGTGCCAACCTTGCTTTCTGAAACTTTACGTTGTCTCTAATCATTCAGCTGTGATCTTGATGGTCAGCCTTCTGCCATTGTCTTTTCCTGGCTCCAAGCCACAGTGGAGATCAAGGCCCAACGAAAACAAGCACAGGCAGAAATAAACCTGGAAAGAATAGGGAGAACGTGGGGGTCATTCCTGGGTGTGGGCAGCCATTTGTCCAAGAGATATCCGTGGATTAGGGGCCAAGGCCCGGCTGCCAGATCTAAATTGCTCCACATAGTGAACAGATTAAGTTAAAAATGAATGGACCAACCGAGCTGATAGAGTCAGGCTTATGGGGGGATATTCTCCTTTCAAAAACACTCCCGGCAGCAGCAAGGAGGCTGAAGGCTGATGCCAGTTGGGAGATTAACATAGAGGGGAATCTATTTTCTCACTTAGGAACGCTCTGATTGGTCCGGGTATACCCTCAGTGGTGCTACTTATTTAGTAGCATCATTATCACAGCCATTATCACTATCAGTATAAATAATCGTTGTCAGGCTTAATGCCACTGTCATCATGATTACGCTTACCATCATTAACTCTCTAATCATCATCTTCATCATCGCCAGTTTATCTTCATGGCCACTACTACCGTATCAGCGGTACTGTCATCCTCATCCTCTTTAGCAGTACTAATGGTTTAGTTCTAGGGAGAGCGATGTTTGGTCCAACGACTTTTGGATACATTGCCATGAAATTTTGTATAGGTATTCTTGATCCCCAGAGGAACAATCCCTTTGACTTTAGTGATCCCATGACTTCTCATCTCAAGCCACCAACAGATCAAATTTATCATTTATGCAGTAAAATATCTCAACATCTACTGGATAGATTTGAAAAAAAACGCTGTACTGACATTTATGGTCTCCAGAGGATGAATCCTTTTGGCTTTAGTGATCTCCAGACTTTTCCTTTAGTGCAACCATGAGGTTGACATGTGTTTTGATTGATATGTCTCAACAACTATTGAATGGATTACCATCACATGTGTAGCAGACATTCATGGTCCCATTTTTATGAATGACCTGAACCATCGGGCCACATTCGTATGCACTGCCATTGTGAGCGTGATAACATGCTAATGTTAGCATTTTGCTCAAAGCCTAAGCCAGGTATGTCTCCACAAAGACCTCATGCTCAATTTCATATTGTGTATTAATAAAAATGAATTACCCACCTGGCCCACATCGACATTTTTTTACTTGTTGCGCCAGGGCAATAATGTGTCATATGGGAATTAAAAGCAGCTGTAGAAGAATTATGAGAGAAATAAGAAACACAAATCCACCCATTATGTAAGCTCTCTTTGAACAGGATTTATTTTCTATGCACTAATTCAGTATTTTTCTTTTTATTAATTAATTCTGTGATCCTTGGTCTTCATCTTTCTGTCTCTCATTCTGTGCGGAGCCTTAGAGAGAAGTTTCTTTTGGTCCCAAAACACAGATTTGCATCACTTTCTCTGCACTCAACCTTTGTATGAGTAATACAAATCGTAACACATACAATTGTCTATATAACTCTGTTTTATTTTTTATCCTATATCTTTATCTTTATCTTTATCTATATCTTTAGTTTTACCTTATTCCACCCACCACCTTGTTCATACTATCATAAATATGTATGTATATTACCTATGAGGGCTAAGAATGTGTGGTTCTTGCGTGTTGGCTCAATTCTGATAAACCCACAGAATTGCCTCTGAAAAAAGACTTTCTGTCAAGAGATATCCAGATGCTCCTGATATAATTAAATAATCTCACATACCTACTATTCAGTCCTTTCTGTAGCCATGAATGAGCTGATGTTGAGTGGATTAGGCCGTGCTGGGTTTATTTAATGACTGCTGCACAGGCTACAGTACACTGAGCCTCTCTCATGGGCTGAGGTCAGAGAAAATGCCTCATAGTAATAGAGATCTTTTACAACCACCGGGGGAAATCACTGCTGGTTTGTCGGCAGCCCATGTAATTAACCATGTTAGCTTTCTTACACACACACAAAATCTGGAGAAGAAACCCCTCGCAGGTCCAAACCTCTAAATCCTGTGTCACATAAAGTGGATGGAGGCAATTTTGACAGCTGGCAGCATCCCTAAATTCTGAATGCCAAACTCAATTTTAAATGATCTAGTACTGACAGCGGAGGAGGAAATTATGTGTTATTCAATTGATTGAATTCAGCGCGTGTTCTCGCTCTAGGACAGTTCAGCAGGATGGATGTTTGCTGTCAAAAGGGGCTTGAACCCAGGCTGAAGGACAGCCTCCCCAGTCACTTCTCGCACCTTCTGTATCACTATATCATGCTACCACATGCGATGCCGAGCCTGGACCTCCTCGCTACAAGAGTGACAGCCTGTCAGGAGCTTGCGGTGTTTGGTATTAGTCTATCTAATTAGCAGGGCCCAGGGCAAGGTTACACACTACAGTAATAACCATTTTTTCCTCCTCCAATACATCATAATGATGGTGATGATCCCACAGGGCAGAGTTGTAATCATTCACTTGCTGACTCAGCTCCAATTATAAAGTGTTGGTTTCAGCTCGATCCTTTTTCAAACTGAGGCATTTCAGACCAAAACCCAGAGAATAACATCCATTCTTGGTACAAACAAAGCTATCGCTTAAAACAAACTTTACAGTTCTTGCCCCCAAAGCCCTGGTCAAAAGAAGCCCTAAAATTGTTTTTTTGCAAGGAAATTAATACATTTATGCACATCTTCTGATAATATTCTGATAAGATTTGCTTTAAAGATTATTTTGCACAGTTCCTCTTGCTTGACACACACATCACGCACCATTGACTAAAAGCAAACTGTCTTGATCTGGGCAGTTGTCAGACCCAATTGCCAGTACAGTTGTTAGCTAAGATGTGTTTCTGCAAAATCATGGATAAATTAAAAGTAAACGTTTCTTTATGTTACAACTTTAAGTTTGTTTAGGTTACATTTTTCTATTTCTATCATGTTACAATGCTTTGCTTAGGTTTAGGCACAAAAACCACTTGGTTAGGGTTAGGAAAACATCATGTTTTGGCTTAAGATATCTTGTTTCGGGCGCCACGATCATGGATGGAAGTGGTCCAACTTCTGGTGAAGCTGGTCTTTGACTTCACAAAAAACGTCTGGAAACATCCAGTGGTGTGACTTGAACCGCAGTCGGCTAGTTTGTTTGTTATCTGTTCTGCTCGCGGTTACACTAGAATAGCACCCGCAGCATGATACGTCTACAAGCTACTGCAACATGTTTGTGAGCGATTCACATTCAGAGTCTATGAGTGACTGCTTCATTATTACAGTTGCAGAACTCAATCACCGGACAGATTCAGTTGACCGTAAAATTGTTGGACAAAGTGACTCCCCAGACAGGCAATATTTCCCAAGGGGCAAAGGGTCTTAACATGTCAGTCTGATAGAAATGATCACTTGGTTGCACTTAATGGAATACAGATGAACTCATAATAACCACAGCGATTATCTCCACTGAAATATTCTCAAACCCTCCAGGTTTACTTCAGAAGTCCCACATGTTTTACCACTAAGACCCACAATCCTCTTGCATTGTTTAATTTCCACTTAATTATTCATTACACCTTTAACAGCATCTTAGGGATAAAACTTAATTTCCCTCTCTTAGCCTGACTCATAATGGCGGTCAGTGGGATGCAATCTCATAAAGAGTATAAACAGATAAGTGATGCCTCCGATAAATGAAGAGTAAATACAGTTTTATCTATTTATAGCTATCGGGTCCCATAAACAGCGTAGCCTCCTTGCCAACAGCATCTGGTAAGAGGTATACAGAAACACAGTGAGCATACATTATTCTCGCCTCTCATAAAACATCTACTGATAATGACGATGGCTTTCAAAAGGTAATCATGTAGTTTCTTGGGGTGTATTTTAGAGGGCTTACTGAACAGATTTATGTGACCTTTCTCTAAAACTGAATATTACCTTTGAAATGTTCTGTGTTCGTGAAATGTTATTCCATTATATATTCGTTGAAATATTATAAGTCTATGGTTTTGACACTTTTGGAATGTTTTAATGTTGGCAAATTTATACAAACAACTCGTATTATAAGGAAGTCTGCACTCTATGTTAGAGACAATGGTGCTTACAGCTTAATACTAGCATCGCCTTTCAAACATCTTGACAATAACAATGCTAACACAGTGATGTTAACAGATATAATGTTTGCCATCATCACAATTTTAATTGAGTATGTTAGCATGCTAGCTGATGGGGATGTGATTCTTCATTGTTCAGGTATTTGGTCCTAAATCGACGTATTGAACAAATTAACATATTGACCGGACGAAAGTTTGAGATGGAAAGACTCATACAGACAGAAACATGGCTGTGTGTGGAAAATTTCAATCTATGCATAGTTGGACAAACAAAGTCCATATGACTCATCCTCTGGGGAACATGAGTGTCTCCACAGAATATCACGGCAAACCTCCGATTATTGGCTGAGACATTTCAGTCTTGACTAAAATGGTGGCCGGAAAAACACAATGTCCCATTCCGCCCGGCATAGATGAAAATTGTGTGTGGCAGTCTTTTTATTAATGGTTCCCAAAGGAACTAAAAAAAGAAAACATAATCCAATTAAAATGTTGAAACCAAGGAGCTGTCCACTGTGCTGAAATGGCCCATTATCTTGTATGTTTCTGTAGCTTTATTGTGGTTTTTGGCCTGGCCCCGAGCCAGTAATGCGTCTCCCTTGTTTCCCCACAGTCTTTATGTTATAGCTAATTAAATAAGAAAAATTGAAGTTTGTGCAAGATGAGCTTTTGGAGCAGATGTCTTTTGAAATAGTCCGACTGAGGGTTTTGTCTTGAAGAGGAACTTGAGGTCCTTATAACGTGCGTGAATACATTCGATGCCTTTCACAAATATCCTAAACAGGAATTCCTCTATCTCTACTGACACTATGTACGTCTTAAAGATTATGTTCCCCTCTCTGTTACAAACCACGTTTGTCACCACCAGCTGTCCATTCAGCGAGCATATAATGAGCTAAAATACAATTAATTAATGCTGTCACTCCCTTTAATGTGAATATGACTCAAGGGCAGGCCTACCCTTTGCTGCCTCACCGCTGAGAGTCGGTGAGTCGCTGGCTGCGTGACAGAGAGACGGGGGAAATGATAGAGAGAGAGAAAAAAGATTTGTGCGGCGGATTAACTTGTTTTTATGGATTCAAATATCATTACCGCGTTAAGTGTGATGCGAAATTGGATGCGGGCAACAAAATGCAGATTAGCGCTGATAAATATTCCAACGCAGCCAATAGCTTGTGCGACGGGCTGGGCCCGAGAGCCGAGGGGGGGAGAAGTAACACATCCAGAGAGGGCGGCTGCCGGCGCATGACAAGGAGGAGAGTGTTCAAACAATGGCTGCTTCCACAAGGAGTCTACTGTAGTTGTTGTTGAAACAAAAGGTCGTAAAAGCAACATATGCCACCTTCTCTCCAGCCTCCCCCTGCGTCTGTGTGTATATTCAATCGTTTTTCTCAATGGACCAGATGGAGGGAGAGCGAGTGGAAGACCAGGACAGATGTTTCACTCGACTCGGGGTGTGTTTGTTTGCCTGCGTGTGTGTGTGTGTGTGCGTCTGAGAGTGAGACGCTGAAAAGAGACACATGGAGGGAATTAAATTGAATCTGAAAGGAGAGAAGAACAAGGGGAATAAATTGAAGGGAGGGAGAGTATTAAATCTTTTTAAATCTAGATTACCTGCCATTGTTTCGATCTGTATACAAAATAGAGACTCCAAGTGGTTTGAGGTACAGGAATAAAGACGTCAAACGCAACATTACACTTAAAAAACTGCCAGACCAGTGATACATATTTTGTAAGGTGCGCACCTAAACTATCCATAACCTGGAGAAATCCATATTTTCATTCAAGATAAGGGTGTGTTTCATTCGCCTGTGAATGGTTGCTTTCACTTCCTACGAGACGCAGGGAAGGCCAGACAACACGTCAGAGTGAGGAAGCTAGTTAGTTAGCCACTTTGCTGTCAACTGTTGTTTTTATTGCTCACTTTCATTCATCACAAAACGTGATTTTTGCCAAAGTCACGAAAGATAGCTTTAATTGAGAATTGCGATGAAAGCAACAACTCCCGTGATCCCACGCTACTTCACGTCATCAAGCTTCTGCTATTGTAAACGTTTTGATCCAGAGACCCCCTAGCAGCAGAAATTACATACCGTGCCTTTAAGTGTTTCTATTATTTTAATGATACTTTGTACTTCCTGTATTCTTTTACTACATTATAAAGGACAAAGTATTGTACTTCTTATAAGACTTTACAAAAACAGTAATAGTGATCAGTAAAGCATCATAATAATCATGTATTTTTGAGGTGGAATGCAAACTTTGATTTGATCCTGATAAAGAACATTTCTACTGTCATGTCACCCCATTTTTTCTGCATTTATGCCACAAAAAGGGCAGCTGTGGCTCAGGGGTAGAGCCAGCGTCCTGTTATCGGAGAGTCGCTGGTTCAGTTCCCTGGTCTGCATGTCAAAGTGTCCTTTGGCAAGATAATGAATCGCAAACTGCTCCTGATGTGCTGGTTGGTACCTTATGGCAGCCATCAGCATATGTAAGTTGCTTTGGACAGAAGTGTCTAAAAATGTAAATAAAAACATATTCCACTTTCTTAACACCCAAAAGAAAAGAAGAGACTTTCCTGTGAAGGTAAAGCTTAATGACCACAAGAAGACTTTTCCCTCCTATGAGCTAGAGACGCTTACAAAATGTCTTCCATGCTCTGATTGCATTAGCGGGAGAGAAAGTGAAGGTGCCTCCCGCAGCAGCACCATGGCCAGCGCCTCTGCTCGGGCGGGCAGCGGCTCCCTTTCACTCCCGAGGCAGGGACACGTTTTTTTTTATGCAAACAACATGCGGAGAGCAAAGCGGAAACTGGAGGCTACAGCCGACATTCGAGACAAATCATGGCCGTGGGGCGCCCTCCGTTAATGAGGCAGGCGATACACCTGTGCGCGCTGGCATGACGTCACGCCTCGAGGCAGCGCTGACTCAGAGAGCAGTCACAGGTGCCGCTGAAGAAGGTAATCAGTCATTAGTGTCAGAGCTGACGGTTCATTAGGCTGCTGCGTCGCAAAATTACAGTACAGCTTCCGCCGTTAAAGTTAAACTAGCAGGCACTCAATAAGCTACTTTTGTTTACCTGCTGTGTGACGGAAGTAAGACCGGAAATGACAGGAAGGAAGAGGTGATGTTTACTTCATTTGACTTGGGAGAAAAAGCACAATTACTCATTAATATCTGATATGACCTTTCGCTAGTCGTCATATTCTGTGCAGCATCTTAAAATCAAAGTAAAACTACAGTTTTAGCCGAGAACGTTAAGCTAGTTAACACGCAATAAGCGAACTCGCTTGGTGACGTAAATAAGACCGGAAGTGAGTGGAGGAAACATGTAATACACTCATAATTTGACTTAACGCTTTTGAAAAAATTAGATAGGGTAATTATTAACTGTTAAAAGTGACGTTTCATCTGGTAATTTCGTGATTAGCTTGTTGCTCTTCATCAATCCGGAAATAAACGGAGAGGAAACTGTTATATTTTAATGATTTCGCTTGGAGAAAAAGTCAAAGGCTGCTGCCAAACTGTGATTAACTTATGCGACTGTTCTACGTCTTAAAAACTAAAGTAAATTCAGTTTCAGCCGAGAAAGTTAAGCTAGCTAACACTCAGTGAACTAACTTCATTTGCAGCTACGTGACACAAATAAGATTGGAAATGATTGATATTTTCATAATTTGACTCAGTACGTTTAAAAAAGGTCATTATTAATTTCGACGGTAATGTTTTATTTGTCATCGTCTTAGCCTGCTGCCCCGCATCATAAAATCAAAGTATGTACAGTTTTAGCTCATACATTTAATTTAGCTAACGTTGACACTATAAACTAACTTAGTTTCACCCGCCGTGTGAAATAAATAATTGAGGTAGTGTGGATGTTAGGAGAACTCAAATGTAATCACTCATTTGTGTCAGAGGTGATGTTTTATTTGTGCGGTCGTGACTGCCTCATAAAATCAAAGTACAGTAATACAGAGAAAGTTAAGCCAGCTAACACTCGTAGGATAACCTAACTTTACCCACTGTGATATAACGTTAAATAAAACCGGGTATGATTTGATATTTCCGTAATTTGACTTACTACGTCAGATAAAATAAGCTATAAATATGTTACTGTAAGCGTGCTCAAAACACAAAACAGAGTCGTGAGCTCAGAGCGCTGTAACGCGTTACAGTAATCCGTTACTCCGGAGCCCTGCCTCTACTATCTCCGTCTGCCGCTTTGTCTACGCATCCATGTGGGTTCTTCCCTTCGCTGTGTCGGTGCTGCGCCTCTCTCGGCTCCGCCAGCCTCTCAGCCATTGGCCTCGGACACCATCCGTCTCTTCCCCCCCACCACCACCACAACAATAGACCCCCACGCGCACACCCGCACGCAATAGCATCCACTCTCACGCGCCGCCACAGACGCGCACAGCGCTTTCGAGGAGCGACGGTGAAATGTTGGTGAAACTGCGGCTTACCGACTCCTTTCTCTCCAGCTTCACATCGGCGAGGAGCGCAGGGAAGCGTCTGCTGAGATGCGCTCAACCGGGCACGCGTCGGAGTTGAAATAAGGGAAACACGGGGGGTCGGGGGAGGAAAAAAGAAAAAAAGAAAAACAGAAACAAGAGGGGGGAGATTTTCGTGCGAGGATGACTGACTGGTGACAAAGAAAACGGGGAGCCCCTTTGGCTTCGGTTGTCATCACCCGCTAGAACTTGACGGAAGGCGTTTTTAGGGGGGACCGGCTCGCTCTTCTCACTTGGACGGCCAAAGGTTTTTTTGTCATCATAATTTTTGGAGGGGAACCATGCCTGTCCGGAGGGGTCATGTTGCGCCACAAAACACATTTTTGGGAGTAATTATTCGGAAATTCGAGGGGCAAAGTGAGTATCTGTCTCTCCCTGGTGTCCAGTGCTGTGTGGGTGCGTTTGTGTTGTGTTGTGCTTGCCTTCCCTTTTGTGTCTGTCCTGCTGCATCCTCTGAACAATTAGGAAATCGTCTAATAGGCCATCTGTTACAACACGACTTGTAATGCACGGACACTGGACTCAATTCTATAATATCTTCGCCCAGATATTTCAATTTCAATAAACTATATAGCAGAGGTCTGTGAAAAGTCATTAGAAGTTAATTATCCTGCTATCTTATCAGGCACCTGCTTTGTGTATAGTGCTGTGGTGCTCCTGCTCCAGCAGAGATTGTAGTTTTAAAAAAAGCTGCATATGAGAAATAAAAAGGATTAAGGGATTTCATAAGTTCAGATCGTATCCCCAAAGTACCTAAATTGCCCTTATTAAATCCTCCAGACATGTTTAGTTCTTGTGGATTATTTGCGGTGCTGTGTAGTTGCACACCACGCTGGAGCTGGCCTATTGAATAAAGGATCATTTGTGCCATAAATCTGGTTTTACAGCTGAATATATCCTTACGTTTTTTTGTTTTTTTATTAAAATGTCAAATTGAAGGCAATCATATAAAGCACAAACAGCCTTCTTTTGGAGATGTATTTGTATTCACTGGAACAGCGTGATGGAGGATAATCTCATGTAAACCCATTACATCCACCGACCTGTGTTTATATTTGACATATTCTATTTTTCAATATTCCTGTTGATGTATTTCCAGATTTAATGCATGTATTGTTATATCCACATGTAATACATGAATAGTACAGTAACTTGGTTTTGTTTCTGTGATATTCTGCCCATGATCAAATTTCCCCCAATTAATTCCCCTAATGTCCCTCCACAGATAAGAAATTCATCATAGCCAATGCCCGTGTGCAGAACTGCGCTATCATCTACTGTAATGATGGCTTCTGCGAGATGACGGGCTTCTCCAGGCCGGACGTCATGCAGAAGCCGTGCACTTGTGACTTCCTCCACGGCCAGTTCACCACCCGGCACGCGGTGGCCCAGGTGGCCCAGGCGCTGCTGGGCTCCGAGGAGCGCAAGGTGGAGATCACCTACCACCGCAAAGATGGTGAGTGCTGCAGGCTTGTCTGTCTGCGTGGGCTCAGGTGGCGCACACAGCACATGACACGAAGCCGCTACAGTTGTGTCACTTTAAAAATGCACTCTGCTGCCGGAGCTTTTTCAGTCCCTCTTCAGAAGCAATCATCATGTCTTGGTCTCTATTTCCACCTCAGAAAACACTTTGATTTGTGCTGCCTGTGCACTGCACAAGGCAGACTCACCTGCAGCGTTAATGCAAGCTACTTCAGTGTGGGATAAATGTGTGAGAGGTGACTTTTACAATGTCTAACGCTGCAGGTACACAGTGGGTAATTTTTAGTTCTGAGTTGGCTCTATCTGGAGCATTTTGCAGCAGCAAATCACTGAGTGCACCCATTTAGAACCCTGAGGGGAGAAGAGCAGCTGCGAAGGTTTCCTTCGCTGTGACGTCCAGTTTTGAAATGATGCAGGCGCTGGGTGGCTGGGAAAGATGTTCATTAGCCTGCACTGGATAGGGCAACCTGGGAAGGATGTAGCTCACTTCCCTAAAGACTAATGTAAAGATAGTGAGGCGTGCAGTTTCTCTGCTTCTCTTAAATGCTAACTTTAGCATTTTTGGATCCTGTTAGTGCTCCCTGAGCTGAACATTGCCTGTGACTGACCGTATTTGTATAGCTTTTCCATCGTTTAGATAATCTTCTGGCGTGCATATGCTGCTTATGAATACTGCATGCAGATCATGGCTTGGCATGACAGCTGGTATTGTTTTGATGAGTTACAAGGCGAGCCTATACAGTGAACGTTTAAAATAGTAGCTTCAACTGTGCTGGTTCAGGGCGAGTTCATGTAGCTGACCTCTAACAATGACATATGTATTCAGATTATAAAGCCTCCTTGCATAACGTTTAAGGGCTCGGTGAGGAAATGAGGATTAGTAGTTTTATAAGAACTACGTGGGGATCGCCCACACGTGTTTGTTTGGGGTTATTGTTTGTTGGAGGCCCCCAGCAGGTGTGTTTTCTCCTCAGCGTTTTGTTAAAACTGCAGCGTTGGAGGTTTAGTTAATCAAACCGATGATCAGCTGAGAAAGGTGCAGCCCTGATAATAAAAAAAATCAATCGACTGCACACAAGCTTAGCCTGTTGGGCACAGCAGTTTTTCTTGACGTTGTGGCAGCTTTTGTTGAAACACATTGAATGTATTTGAACATTACTGCACAAAGAGTTAGCTGAATCAAGAAACTATCAATAATCTATCAATAAGTCAGGCCTTGAGAACAGTTTGCAATACGGTTGATCTCTGATACGATAGCGGTATCAGAAATGCCTCCGATACTTCCTAAAATGCTTGATCTGTTATAAGACAGGTATGTCCAAACTATTCCACAAAGGGCCGTGTGGCTGCAGGTTTTTGTTCCAAGCAGTCAAGAGCACACAGTTTGACCAATCAGCTTTCTGAAGACTGAGATCAGTTGATTAAATGAGTCAGGTCTGGTGTGCTGCTGCTTGGTTGAAAAGAAAACCTGCAGCCACATCGGCCCTTTGTGGAATAGTTTGGCTGCAGTAGGTGATTATGCATCAAACTGATGCCTTGTAATTTAGTAGCATTGGATTTGGAACCTGCTACTACCTAGCAGCGTCCTGTACACCTGTCCTGTACAAGTAGCCAGTATCCATAAGTGACAAGCGGCATGTCACTCAACTTACATTTGTTGGTTTCTGTAACCTTTATAGCGATCACTGTCATACTTGAATTATTTATTTTTTTCTGAAATATTGAGAAATAATTGCTGAATAAACTGTATCTGCAAACTCCTCTGAAGCTCACTTGAGGCCTGTTCCCACCAGCTGAGATAGCACTAGTGAGAGTAACCATAGTACATCTGAGTGTCTGTCAAATGGCCATGAGTGTTGTAGGAGAAAAGTACTGTCAGGTTTCCTTTCTGGGGAAGTTTCAAACTTATCTCTGCTCACAAAAAGATGGACTCTCCTGTGGATAATGAGACAAGATGCTGTCAGGGTGATTTGTTTGGACGTTTGATGTGTGATAGGAGCTCTGGATCAGTGGTGATATTGCAGTCTCGACTTGTGTGTGTGTGTGTCCGTTTGTGTAATTCATACTCAGGCAGGTATGAGAAAACCCAGAGGGAGAGAGGTGCCGCAGATTAGGTCGAAGACAGTTTACAGAGCAGTTACAAATGATAGTATCCGTGGAGACATAGATGTGTGGGGTCAAAGGTTGGAAGATAAAGTTAGAGAAAAATGCTTGAGGGAATAGACAGGGAGAGATGTCAGCTTATTTTCGAGTGGGCTTCAGCCTGTGCCCCTCGAGACTGCCTGTATGCAACCCATAGCCTTGTTGTATATTGTTTTTACTGAACTTTGACTAGCTTGAGACAGCACCATAGAAAAGGCTCAGTCAGTATCAAGTAACTTGAATTCTACTATTACGGAGCTCATAATATTTCAGTTTTCTTTTCATATATAATATCGGAAAGGAAATAATTCTACTTTATGTTTATTATTGAGTGTGTAGTGGGTGATGGTGGTGTTCATTATATTGAAAGGTGTTCCTAATACTCTGCTAATCCCATGTATGTCGCAGTGGTGGCCAAAATATTATAAACTCTTCTAAATAAGATGCAGTGACTACAACGCCACTAATAAACATCTAGTAAATCAAAACTGAACATTATTATCTTTGAAAAGGCAGAACTTATGGGAATGGTATTGTAAAGGAAGCAATAACTTTTGCCAATTGTAGAGCTGCAACAATTTTTTGATCAGTAATTGTCAACTATTAGAATAATCAGCAACTATCTTGATAATTGATCTGCGTAAGAAGTAAAAAAAATTCTCTGAAGCCAGATTTTCAAATGTGAAAGTTTTCTGGATGCCTAACCCCTTAATGACAGTATTCGACAAAACAAGACAATTGAAGACGTCATCTTGTGCTTTTGGAAACCCTCATTAACATTTTTATCAATTTTCTGACATTTCATAGAACAATCAATTGATTGATTATTGGAGAAGATCATCAAAAGATTATTTGTCGAAAAAATTTAATTTAGTTGCAGCCCTATACATCTCAATCTGTAAATGATTCAAGTACCATCTTCCCGTCACAGCTGACTACTCATTTAAGTCTAACCAGTTACTTTATTATGTTCATTTTTGATTCTATTAAAATAGTTTTGTAAGCAAGTTGCAATTCACCATGTGAATGTGTGCACATGCTCAGCTGAGTGGTTGTATCCCAGTGGAGAGCAGAGTCGTCTTCAGTGTTTGACAAATATTAGCAGAATAATTAGTGACAAAACACATTAAGAAAGGCATTGATTGCACAGACAAGGGACATCCTCATTAGATGAGCTTTTTTACACTTGTTTTAGCAACTGGACTATTGTGCAGTGTCAGTGTGTATTAAAAAGTCTCCCCCTGGCTGGTAACGCCATATCCATGTGGAAAGCCCTGCTTGGGGAAATGTTCTTGCACATTTTATGATGATCAGAAAACTTTTTTCAAACTTTTCTCAGAAGAAGTTCCTTTGACATATCCACAATTTGCTGTGGTGGTTCCTTAAACATTTTCTTAATATTTATAGTTACAAGCACCTTCAAGGAAGGTTCTCCAGATGTTCTGTTGAGGTATTTTTAAGAATCAGCACGCAGGAGCCATTAATGAACGATCCCATTAGTGAGCAATACTCTGTAACCACAAGATAGCGTAATGAAGAACCCTTCAGGGAATATTTGTTGAACTAATTAACCAAACAAACTGTTCTTTGAAGCTATACAACATGTTATCAACCATAGTGATAACAAGTTCAGGTTGAGTACTGTACTTTTACTTTAAGCACTTAGTACATTTGAACCTTTGAATGTGGAACATTCTCTCATATTAGAGTATTTTTACACTGAGCTATGAGCGGTCTGAGGTAAAGGATTTGCGTACTTTAAACTCGGCCATAAGAGGTCTGATGCCTCTCTGGGCTGGCGCATTGTCAGCCAAACCGAGCTGGGGGTTCAGTCTGCATCGATCCACTGAGCAAACAGCTTTAATGAGGACACAAATACCTTCATGTTGCATTGATCTTCAAAACCGGTGCATTGGAGAGGGGAAATCAATGACGGCCGAACGCCCTCCCTCCACCCGCTGGCCCGCAGGAGACTTGAATAAAAAGAGCTGGAGGGCCTCTGCCTATCGGACCCAGCAGCGAGGGAAAAGGCCTCATTACCATTCTGTATGCTGTGCCTCTAATTACCTCAGTGTTTTCCTCTCACCTGACTCAGAGCTTCTCCAGGGAAGGTCATACACCTGTTTCAACAAGGCAGACTGCTCTTATAATCTCCTATTTATTATCAGCAAGTAGGGCTGCACAGTTTATCAGACTGGAGAACATCAGGATTTTCTATGTCTACAGTTCATAATCTTGTAAATACAGTGACAATGAAGTTATCTTTATGTATTCTTAAACTGTTGGTATGTTATTGCCTATCAAACACTTTTTGTAGGGCTGGATGATATGACCTTAAAGCAACATTAGGTAACTATTTTACCTTAAAATAGCAGCTTTAAAATCATGTTGATGGTACAGTGTTTTGTAATAAGGTGAATGGTGTCTCTGTCTCCGCACTGTGTAACTTAAGTGAGAGGTTCAGATCGAAGCGTTACATACATGTTTACTTCAATGTATACGTTTTCAACACATAACATTGTTATGACGTGATGAGTTTTGTTTGAAGTTACCCCCTACATTACATCTGACAATTTGTTACAGACCTGGGATTTCTATTTACAACAGTTCTGTTGTACTCAATATTTGTTCGGCATCATGATACTCAACATGTAACAAAAAGCGTTTTTTAATGTCAAATATCTCATGAAATAATATTGTAGAGATGGTTTTAGGGATGGTTTTTAAAATTCTGCTTTAAAAACATACATAGCTTCGTTTTACGACAGTAGCTTGACGTTCTCCTGGTGTTTTTTGCATGTTGGCACACTCGTTCAAATTACATTTGCCAAAAATAAAGATTTTCCAATTCTGCCTCAGATCGATTTTAAGTTTCAATCGTGGCACACCTAGTCAACACAATGACATTATTTTATGTAAGTAATCATCTTGAATGTGGATATAGTGACTCAGTAGGTATAGACAAGTATTACAGTCTTGAAAGTTCATATCATTACATCACTTTACTGTAATGCAGCCTTTGAAACCAGCAAAAGGCAACACTAACCCAACCATAACTTTGGAACCATTTGAAATTTTTGACGTTCGTTTAATCCAAAAGTGAAGAGGCAGCGGCTCCAGTTGGAAAAATGCCGACAGCGATAGTTTGTCTTCGAAAGCACAACAGTGAGGAAGAAGAAAACGAATGGACCACGATAGGGCAGAACTATCCATCTTATTCGAGCAATACCGCAATGTAAACAATGCAGAAATGAATGAATGAATCAACGCAAGTACTTCTGTCCCTTCCTCTGTCCAACAAACACACACACTCTCTCACACAAACTCACACAGCTCTCAGCCCCTATCTCGATTGTCTCCTGTATTGGAATTCCGGAAGAAATGTCATTGCAGTGAGCTGATTGCTCTCCCTGCAGTGGACCACTGGGGTTTCTGTGAGGCAATCTCCTGCTTTTTAATCCTGTGACCCGGGGTCTGCATAAACGCATCGCCTGCTGTCCTTTACAGTCCGTGAAGGAGATTCTGCTCGTCAGCACAATCTTCCGGCACATTCTTAATGCTCTATGATTTGTGCCCTAACAGAGCCACCGGTCCTTTCGCCTTCCTGCGTTCATATCTCGATGACCTCTATAGGGAGGCCAGCGTCATTAAAGTGGCAAAAGTTTGCTCCAAAGTCCTGTGCTTGACATTTAGATGCTGAGCTCTTTACCGCGCTCAATCTCTCAAACAAAGGACAGGTCAGTTATTCTCTTATATGACATGTTGTCCAGTACTGCTATTACTCACCTTTAACATGACACTGTTTTTATAATAATTATCCAAGGCATATTCTCTGTTCTCAGCACCTTTTTAAGACAGAGAGTGAGGCATTTAGAGGTATTTTGCTTTGCTCTTTGCTGTCGCCATCCCACATATTTATGCATTTTAGTCTTTGTTTCCATTCGTAACCATTGGCAAAAACAAACCTGTGACGGTGTGCGAGAACAAGAGGAGAGTGCAGCAGTCATTCGGCATAATGTAGTGTGCGTAATATATGCAGACTGGCCGTGTGAGCGCGCTGTATGGATGTTATGTGTCAGGGGTGTTTTTAAGACAGACGATGACAAATGAATTTCACAGTTATAATCACATGAAAACAACCAACCAAATGCATGCAGGATAAAGTAATTGATTCATAAAGCTTGAGCAAACAAAGCAGCCAGTAATTATTTCAAGGACGAACAGATTTGGAAACATGTGCGTAACCCACCACTTTGCAGATGTTTAATCCTAAACATGTTAATCTTACGAAACATAATCTTTCACAGCGATACTTTTGTAACCTAACAATGATTCCACTTGTCCATAGTCATTTTTGTGCAAAGCGCTGGTGTTGTGTGTGATGTTAAATTCTCTCACTCAAAGAAAAATAATTATTTTCCCCAGTCAGTGGCTTTTTCAATAGCTGAAAACTGCCGTTTAATCATGTCAAACAACCTTCATATTAGGCCCCACATTGCGGGGGAGATCACTTTCTTTAACACAGCAGGTTAGGGCAAAGGATGTCATTAAAAAATCAAAAATTATCCAGGGACTGTCATTTAGGGATCATTTGTTCAGAGAGAAAAATGGAAGGAATAGCTTTCCATTCAATTAGCCCTTGACTGAGTCGCTCCATTATGTGGCCTTACTGTAAAGGCTGACGAGGTGCCAAGACTTTGGATTGAGGTTCATTTCTCATTCATTTTCCTCCACAATTTTGTAAAAGATATCCACACGGCCTGTTTTAAATGGTAATGCTTAACAGTGCGATTAGACAGTGAAGTAGTGAGAAATTGCATTTGTAAGATGAGCCGATCCCCTTTCATCTAAAGCAAATGCAAATGATAAAGCGGATAGTGAGATCAGATCTTACATTGAAACAAATCACTGCAGTTAGCAGCCACATCTAAGGCTTCAGTCAGTGCTTCTTAGGCTCAACACCATTTACCTCTCGTGTTTGCGGGCCCCCCTGCTCCTCAGAACAATGTGATGAGGGGTGGTGGTGGAAATCTGCCACAGAGAAATGGGACAAACCTTTAAGATCCTCATCTGGTAGCCTTGTTCCTGTTTATAGGGCCATGGAGCCCTAACACTTGGCACTACCCCTTTATCCAAACAAGATTCAGGACACCCTATCCTGATGTGTTACTGTCGCAAAATGGAGGGCTTGGGCTAAGTCATAGCTCGGCAAGGAGTGCAATGGGATTGGGCCTTACTAGAGTTCTTCTATTTGTCAATAAATACATTCGGGCAATGATTAAATTGCTCAACTTAGAGATTAAACATGAAACCTTATCTTAAAGGTGCCTCATAAATCACCTCGGAAAAAGTAAAGAAAAAAATTCACTTGTAACAAACACAGCCCATATTTACTCAGCAGCAGTTGCTCTTTCTGCCTTTTCATTCAGTGAATCCGATCGGAATAAATCTCAGTGTTTTGCCTCCCATACTAAAGAGCCGACTCTCTGGGTCCTTGGTGTATCAAGAAATCCATAAGCTCAGTACATGGTAAAAGCTCTCACTTGCAAATAGCAAATGAGACTGAAAATGTCATGCTATAAATAGATGAAAGTTGGTTGTGCTTCGGCGATGCTCTCTGAGATTAGAGGTTTTCTTCCCCTCACATTTAAAATGAAAAAATAAAGCTATAAGAATACCGGGGACGTTTTGAAATCTGTGTGTAATTGAAATATCACCATCAATCCTCTCTGTGGACATGCCGCTCTCTTTCTTCATTAACATACACATCAAAAGCTGTTTTGTGTGTCACTAAATGTTGAATGAGGACGCCACAAACAAGCATTTGACATTTGTAAGTTTCAGCTTTCCTTTCAAAACCTGATGACTTACCCATAATGCCACGTGACTGCTGATTGCTGGACTAATAGAGTGTATATATATATATATATATATATATATCTCATTACAATATCCGTCATGAATTGTTATTACATTATTGGTTTCATCATTGATTTTTATTGCAATTGCAATCAAGATAAGTGCGCATTTTCGTACATTATCGGGAATGAATATTATGTGGAAGCCATTAGGTGACTTTACACTTGTGATGCATCTCCTCCATACTGTGTACAAGCAGTGAGTGAACGAGGATCTATCGCCCTGAGTGGAAGCCGGATATATTCTGAGTGATGATGATGACACCGCCCTGGGTCATTCGCGGCCAGTGTTTGATGGTGCGACTGTGGAATGGAAACCATTCTCTGTTCAACCAATTCTTGTATATCCGCTGCTGTGCAAACAAGATAAGCTCTTATTCTGTTTCGCCTGCAGTCTCTTTCACATTCTCAGGTTCAGCTGAGAGCCTACAGTGGACAGCTTGTGTGTGTGAAAGACATATGCATGAGGCGAGATAGAGTGGAATAAAAGAGGAGAGCAGATGCAGTGGGGAGAGGGAGAGAGAGAGAGAGAGAGAGGGCATCAGCAAGACAAAATTAGGCACATAAATGAGACGGAGGGAGTGTGTGGATGAAGAAAAGGATTGTTCATCCTAAACTGAGTTTGACTTTTTGTGTTAATTTATTTTCTCTTGCCTGCTCACTCACTTAGGTTGTCGTTAGAGGGAGAGAAATCAGGTGAAAGCTAAATATCAAGACAGATTCTTCCAAAGTGGGAACTCCCTCCCTCCTGAATCCAGTCCAGCAGCTTCATTACTGCTCTGCAGCCCTCAGTGTGTCTCATAAAGAATAGTAGTGCAGATGTGTACATAATCTTCAATTGACCACAGTAGAAATTGTAGCTCCCAACACAGACTAAACCCATAAATGATCAAATGAATAAAGGCTCGGCAAATGGTGTGTGACTTTGAATATGGCTGTCCAGCTCGCTCTCATCAGTCTCTCAGATCCTGAGAGAGAGCAGTGTAATGAGCAAGCCCCCCACTCTCAATCTAAAGTGACATGGACAGATTTGTGTTGTAGCAAAGGCTTCGATTTCCTCTGTGTGCTCATGCCTCGCAGTGGAGCTCATTTATAACAAGTCTCATCAATGGCTTCTTAGAAGAAGAAGCGGCTCCAGGACTACAGATTGGTCATTTAGGGGAAAAGCACATTTGTGGGTGGGTTACTCACCGGAGGTTGGTTTCCAGTATAAACAGACAAAGTGCATGGATGTAAAATAGTTTTGCGTTCACATAGCATGAACTCGTCGGATGAATGTCTTCCTCTCTGTCAGGTCTATAAGAAAAAGTCCCTGTGCAGCACAGCATAGTGTCGTCCTGGCAACCGTTGAAAGAGCCATGATACATCATTGCAGCTCACCGTAGCGTTTGTGCCTATGGGACTCACAGCTGGAGAACAGAACAGACTACTGGGGGCTGGTCACACAATTCTGAAAATACCATTACATTTAAAATTAGCATCTGAGTCAAGTGCAACTCATGCAGAGGAATCTGACGCAGTGATGATGCTGCTGTAGAGCCATACATTACTGACACTGGTATATAAGAACAGCAGGATCGATAGTGTGGTGCAGAATGATGGACAGCCATTTAAACTCAGGCAGCTTATGATTCGATTGCACTTAGTTTCGGAGGGCTACAATGTGATTTATAAAACAATTAACAATATATCATAATGTATCAACATTTTTGTCTAAACTTGATTGATACTTTTTCTGACTTCTTGATACTTATAAAAAATGGGGCTCTATTTTATGCCTGGTGCAAAGCGGGGCACAGTGCAGCGCCAGTGACATTGTTAGTTTCAGACCAACACGTTCGCGTTTTAACACACAAAGGCCACATTGTGTAATTGGCAAATGTACCTACGCCCACCTGATCAATCCTGAGCATGTTGGTCTCCAAATGAGGTTTGGTCAGGCGCGTTGATGGCTTATTGCTATTTTCAGAGGGCAGAAATGGACTGCACCATATACCAACAAAAGGCTACCACCTACAAAGGCCGTTTTGCATCACACGTACACTGTTTTTATGATTAGAGAGGCTGCTTTCACTTATTTTAAACATTTCCATACAGGCAGTAATGTCACTGCAGCAAACAATCTGGACTGTGTGACCTCTAGATATGACGATCCGCAATAAATCTTATATAGTTCAATCCCTAATTGCGACATAATGTTTCAAGAGAGCATTGCGATGCATCTTAAGAGAATTTTTGTCCTCCTTGCACTTACATTTAAATTCATGCCTATTTGAAAAACTTCAATAAGGAATCTTTAGGGAGACGAGTATCACCCTTGGACCGAAAGATAAACACTTTACTTTTGTAAGTAAGTAACTTAAGAAGAAATACAGCATCTGTCATGACAGTCAAAGTGCTAAGTACGTCCTCAGAGTGATATATGGTATGCTCTCTTTTACCTGTGTGTTTGGAAAATCGTGGTCGTTTGGATCAATAATCCAATCCTTGGGAGGCCATCCCTTCTCCATTATTTTCCTGCAGGGTCGTTCTTTACAGTCCGACTTCTTGACATTAATGTCTCCCAGAGGCTACCCCGTCAAGTTAAACGACCAACAATGCGGCCTGAATGGGTCATTTTCAAGATGGTTATGTCTTCAGAGGCAAATTCACCTTCAAAGAATGTTGTCTGCTTTTGGCGTATCACATTTGAATTTTGAGAACTAATACTAAAACTGACATTTTAGGCTGAATTTGAGCCTATATGTAATAAGTTAAAACACAATTCACAATTCCCACTGTTTATAATAATCAAATGCTTTTAGGCTTTTGTTTGAAGAATTCATACACATGAAAATGAGCAAAGAAGATTTAAATGGATTGCACAGACAGCTGTGGACATCAAATCAGCAGTCGGCCATATAAACTGTCTGATATATGGTATTGTATGATTGCCAGTATCAACAACATTGACCAGTTTAACCTCGGCTTGTATATGAAATCTATATCACAGCCACAGTTTGCAGGCACCGTGCCAGAATATAAATATAGGTCATGCTGATGTTGCGTCTATGCATTAAGCCCACACAGGCTGCCATTATGTGATGGTATTATCACAAACAGACCGTAAACAGTCTGACAGCCCCCTCCCCCACCTTACACCGGCTCGAACACCTCACTCCACAGCTCCCCCTTCCCCCCTCGTCTCTCCCCATTCTTGCCTCATTGCAGGGCTCCCCTCACCCACCCGCCACAGCGTACACGAGACAGCTCCGTGCACCGGGAGATCTCGTCCATCCAGCTGTGATCTGAGAGACAAATGACAAGCTGGATGTGAGCAGATTATATAGAATTTTTTTTTTATAATGTTCAAATCGTAGAATGTGTCACGCGAGCACATTTAAAAGGTTTATGAGTTGACATGTTGATTCAACACTCCCCTCCCGCAGCAGTCATCCACTCATTTTTGTCAGAATGATTTCAGACCATGATCCCCGCTTTACACTCATTCACAGAATGGATATGAGCACATCTGTGAATGGGTGGCCGCAAGTGAATGAATTATTTCCATTCACCCGATCACGTGCTGGCTGGATTGTTTTCATTCATGTAGACGTTTGACATTTGGTCAATTTCTAGATGTTTTTGTGAAGTAAAATTCTTGTTTTAGTTGATTGATTTGCTTCAAAAGAACATATTATTTTATAAATTGGGCTTATTTGCACTTTTTATTTCCACTTATTATTGAATGTTCATATTTACGATTCTTGGTGCCCAGGATCTGTTTTTGTTCTGTTTCGGAGGATGGGTCTTTGTGAAACATCAGATGTTTTGTTTTTTTACATTTTGCATTATTTTCTCAGGGAAACACGAAAGCATCTTAAAGAAACATTAGGTATATTAAGGTGGCTGGTATGTGTGAGGGCACTGTTGGGCCCTGGCAGAGGAATGTGCCGTTCTAGTTTTACCTGCATTTTTCTTAGACATATTCAAAGGCCGGATGCTTTGCAGGGTAATTTATATGTTGATGTTACTGATGTAGTGTCTCATGCCAGGGTCTCGACACACTTGAATCAGACGACTCCCGCAGTATATCTCCCAGATGAATTAGGTGAAATCTTGCGTTCATGAATCAGCCCCTCACTAAACGGCAGACAGGCGGGGATCTGCGATCTGTGGCGCTTGCAGAGTCACTTTGATGGAGCTTGAATCAGCCAAACCCTTAGAGTCTAAACTGGCGGCACACAATCACTGGCCCGTTTCATCACAGCCACTCGTATTATCAACAAAACCTTGCATCAGCAGATTATCAAGGACCATGATGGTCAAACCCTGACATTTCTCTGAAGCTTCTGATTTGTCTTTGTCCGTTTGAATCCTCCTCTTGGTCTCTGTCCAGCTGATGCACTCCAGGGCTCATACTGTGTTTTTTTTTCTTTCTCCTGCTGTAGGTTGACGGTTCTTTGACAAAAGTAATTTAGTGCTGCAATGAGACAAGGGTGACAAGAACAGGGGCCTGCCAAGGTTTTATAGTGTTCTTTAATCGAATTTGTTTCAGCATCTGCAGGAGCGCTTACAATGTAACCCAGTGATGTTGTAATTGCTTTTGCTTGTATATATGTCATGCTCTCTTGTCAGCCCCAGTTCAGTCTCGGAAAATAAGATAAGCTTCGTCATTGTTTGGATCATGTCTATAGTGGCAAAAATATGCATGCCACGCCACTGCCGTCAACGAACCAAGCAACCAACAAAATACACACATTAATTAAACAGAGAGAAAGCCAAGGCACACTGTGTGTGACACCATGCAACCATTTAACCACACAAACTTGACCCAACAGGTCACGAGAGGGAGGAATTGAGAAAAAAAAAATCTGTATTATCCTATTACATGAAAAATAACAAGTAGGCATCAGTTTATCAGGGAGACCAAAAAAATCTGAAAAAAGTCTACATTTATTTTCCAACACGTCCAATCAAGTCACTTTGCTTTGCTATTTTTTGTTCGCGGCACCATCTGTCAAGCCTTTTTCTCCACGTCATAATGATAAACAGTGTATTTGTGGCACCATCACAGCTTGCTGTTTGACAGAGTCCACAGCGCCTTCCATCACCCACCACGATCACCCAGATAACCTTTTGCAGTGACACTGCATGGTGCACAAAGCTTCAGACAGATTATTCCTGGTAATACTGCTATGCAATGCTTTGTTGTATTCCGTGAATTGCTTCAGACTTGCTCCGTGACCTTAGATTATCTCCTTGTTCCCCGTCACAAATCTGACGTGGCAAGCCAACAAAAAGTACACTAATGTCTTGCATTGCAGGCATAATGGGATTCCAACATCAAACCTTTCTATTAACAGGGGCAACGTGCTGATAGCAAGCCTCTTTTTCCTGTTTTCCCGCTATGAAAAGGGCGAACATCTAAATTATGATACATTGTTTAAGGCAATTTGTTCTGATTGCTAAAACAAATGAAAAGCTGAAAGTCTAAGTGCAATTTGTCCATTTACACTCACACTCCTCAGCATGAAGTTGGCAGATGAGTGCCATAACTTGGTAGTGACGTACGCTCAGTAAACACGGCTGCTGTTTTCTGAGACGGAACACAATGACATGAAATCGCTAACATAGATTACTAGTTAAACTAGTTATTTACTAATGTGCGTTACTTAAAAAGTTGTTGCAACGCTCCTCGCCAAACTCTAGTTTGTAGTGTATTTGTTGTTGTTTGGTGTTAAATTCTCAACTACTACTAAATATTTGTATTTGCATGCACTTGCAATTTCTATAATGTTACCTGTATTAAATTGATTTAAATGCACTATATGGAAAAGTAAAAAAAAAAATGGCACCTTCTTTAAAAAACGAATTCAGTTCAGACTAATTTTAGATGATCTCAAAATGAAGTGAAAACCTGACTAAGATATTAAATCCCTGGCTGACTTTGAGCACACTGGAGTATCACCTGATCATTCAGCGAGCTCTTACAGCGCACTTACACGCACTTACACTCACTTAATGGGAAGTGTGAAGGCTTGTAAGACGCGGTGACCTTGATTTTCCTGTGAGTCAGATATGTGAGCTTCTGTTTAAAGGGCCGTCTCCCCAAATATCAGACTCTCCTTTGCCAACACGATTAAGTCCTGTTCAAAGTCATTATGCACTGACATATAGTGTTTTCAAGAGTTAATGGATTTTTCTCATCTTGTACTCTCTACATTGATTTTGTCTATCCAGTTTTCTAGTGCACGTATGTATCGGCTGCCTCCACCTCCTCAAAAGGCAGCCGTGCATCGCTGTATCACACCCACCAGTCCTGTCAGGCTCGTCGAGGCAATCGCACATGGGACTAGAGATGCCATGATATGGATTTTTGCCCCCAGACTGATTCTCTATTATTCGTCAATTCTTGTATGGAATGCATTCTCTTATTCGTTTTTTAATGGAGACTTTGTCCTCGTTTAAGAGAGCCATTACTTTAGGCCTGTACCAATACGTTTGAAGCTTCTGTTAAAGGATAATGACAGAAGCACTCAGGTGACCAAGGTTTGGGTCCTGTTTGAAGGCAACAGTCAGTGGTGACCATTTTAAGGAGGGGGTTGTTATTTTTCTTCTTTTTTGTTGTTTTTTTTGTGAAAAATTGTCAGTGCAAATTCACAATACAACACACATGCAATTTCACCTCTTGCTTCCTTTCCCCCCCACTCAGCCATAGCAGCTTAACCCTCCCTCTTCCTCCTTCCATCTCAGTTTAGACTTGCATTACTAATACAAAGTGCCTGTTATTACAGGCAGCCTCCAAAGTGGTGGCCTTGGCCTTGTTTATGGACCCTGCGGACAGTTCTGTCATGAGCAAATCTAGTATTGCACCCATTTTCTAGCGTACATTTTGTGTGGTGGTAGTTTTGAAGTAATTGTTTTGAGCAAGACCTTGATCTTTTCCTAAATAACCTACTAGTTCTGGTGACATGGTTGACATGGTGAACTAGCTCGTCTGTTGCACTGTTTATCGTGATACAATGTTGCATTGTTGGTATTATGCTGTTTTAATTGGATTCCAATGGTGGTTTTGTAGGATTTCGACTCGTGTGATCCAAACATTTCCAATAACTCCTGAGCATGCAAGTCCTTTGACTTACTTATAGTACATTACTTGAATCGACAACAGACCGGACATAACACCAGGATCTCGAATTGGTGAACCAAGTGATGACTTTACTTACAGTGGGGGGTTGGTGTATAGACATTTTCAGTGATGACGTCCATCGATGGACAAACGTCTCTGTCGCAGTGATTTGACATGCGACCTTTGGGCTTCAGTACTCTGGAACCACCAGGCCAACATGCCACCACTGATGATATTGTATCCCTGGGGATAAAATAGCGCTCTCCCTCCTGGATTAGAGAGTTAAACAGCTCTTAGTACAACTGAATGTTCCCGGGGGAGAAGAGGAAGGGATCACATTTCCCTAGAATGGAAAGCAAAAAAACTAAGCCTTCCACCCTCTGAAAGAAGGTCAATTCTCATATTTAACTTTTTTATTATCTCCACACTCATAATCTTACAGCAGCTGTGTCAACTTTGGGGAATTATTGAATATTTTCACCCCCTAAAACAACTTTTTTGCCGTGAACTTTGCTTCATTTTCAAGATTCAACATTCTTGTCAGGCGTTTTGCCTGGTGCTCATTTTGCTCACCTCTTCATGTAAAGTCAAAGAGGAGGCAGTAGTAGTGCTGCAGCCATTGACTCAGACACGCTGACATGTGGACAGAGGGTCAGAGAGCGGTCCTGTTAAGTTGATTTGATGACAATTAGCCGTGCCAAGATGAAGACACTCCCTGCTGAGCTTTTGACAGAGAGAGGGAGATGTCACCATAACCCCTCAAGCAGTGTAGCACCAACCAACAGCTCCCTGCTGCTGGAGGCTCAGCTCCCATCAGTGTCACTCACACACACCTAACTACTGGATGTACACACATACACACACGCAATTTAGAAAAGGTTTTGACTGCGATACTCCTGGCAGCAGTTTCTCCAAATGAGGGCTGTAAATATTCCCATATGCCACCATCCCACGATCACTGTCAGATACAACCAGTCAGCAGATGTTGAACTGGTCTGTGTGTGTTTGTGTGCATTTGTGTGTGTGTGTGTATGGAAGGGGAAGGAAGGCATTTTAATCACACCTGGTGATCAATGTGTGTTCACCCTGCTCCTGTGAACAAGCGCACGTTGAGCTGCATTGTCTTAATTATTGATAGTGGAAATAGAATCTAATGAAATTTCCAGCTTCTTGAAACTAGAACTCCTGTCAGTGCTCCGCCTATGTGCGCACACTCGACAAATCCTGTTTGCTCAGTCAGATTCCTTCAGTTGTAATAAAGGAATTTTCTGTAATGAAATGACAGGTAGCTACATATTTGTATTTTCTCAGAATCAACTTTATTGGCCAGATATGTGCACACAGACAAGGACATTTACTCTGTTAACATTGCTCTCAATGTACAAGGAGTAAATAGTTAAGTAGTAAATAGAAGAAGAAAACAGTGCAATTTGCTTCCTTTAGTATATTTAATTTAACAGCTGTAGTTACTTTTATTTAATATGCAAAAAAGCATATACATGATTATGGAGCTGTGTGATGGGATATGCCATGTGCTGAGAAGAAATATTCATACTGCAAAAGAACAAAACAGCCCCTTAACTCTGCACAGGATATTTTCTTGTGTACATAATATCAAAAATAATTATCTTTCAGGACCTCGGGGCTCCATAATTTATCATCTAAAAAGTCTTTTTGGATAATGAGTAGGATTACTTTTCATACTAAACGTTAGGGTTGCAACTAATCATATTTTCCTTTTTGATTGATTTGCCAACATTTGCCATTTTCAAGGTGAAGACTTTATAGTGATTGAGTGAAGCAATGACCAACAATGCCATGATTGCTACACACAAATGTTTTGTGACAATATACGTAAAAAGTATCAAAATAAATATGATTGCACAACTGAGATAGCTGGATTGCACAGGTACTATGAAAGGAATTTCAAATATATTGCTTTTTTGACCAGTTCAGACAGAAAAAAACATTAGTATGTCATGTATGGGATGGGATAAACGATGTATGAATGTGATATGTGAATCAAAACTAGTGTTGTTTTCACTAAGCTAATAAATTGGATAAAGAGTTTTAAATCGAGTTAAATCTTAAGTTAAATAGTTTATAAGGGTAAATAAAGGTAAGGAGGACTTTGGCTTATACAGTGAAAATAAGAAAAGTCTCCCTCATCTGCATGAAAAACAAAAAACACGTCCCTGTTTAATTATTTATACAATGGAATGAAATGAGAGCGAGCAAAAGCAGTAGCGAGGGGAGAGCATCACCTTTACCACAGAGGAGTAGTGAGCCCTCAAGCTGAAAATGAGGTTGAACCGACATAACCTTTATAAAGTGTAATTAATATAACTTAAGCTAAAGAACGGGGAGGTGGCAAGAGACACAGGGTGAGTCTACTGAGGTGAACAGGGAGGTAATATCATAGTGGGGGGTGTGTGTGCGTGTGTGTGTGTGTTGGCAAGCTCTGTGTAATGGAGGTACATCTCTGTGGGAACAGTTGGTCAGCGGTGTATCAGAGCGTCCTCATCTGAACTTTGTCCCGACGTCCAACAGTGGTGCTGCTTTCAGTCCAAATCTCAAGGTCAAACAAACGAAAGCAGACCGCATGCTTGAAAATCCAAGTTGCTCGTGTTTGTTATGCACAACGTCAACTGTTCTCCAGCATGTTTTGGATGAATAGCCACAAATCTCCATCTGTCCGTGCACATAATTGTGCTTTTTCCTTGACTCACAACCAGTCATCGTCCAGTCCAAAACAAACTGGCGTGGAGGTGATTTTTGTGTGCGTGGACCGGCCGCTTTTAATCTTTTTTGGTTTATCAGACTGAAAACTGAATCCCCCCACAGCACCAAAGTAGCGGTGACGCGTAACAACGCAGCTTTGTCTGAAAACATTCAAGAGCCCCTCAGCATACTGTGATTTGGCATATTCTGCGTACGCACTTGGTGCCGTGCCGTGCTGTCATCCTGCCGAGCCATCTGTGTAGCAACAGATTACCAGGTAGCCCTATTAATCCAGGTAGGCGGCGCCGCGTCAGGGAGGAAATGAAGCCGAGTGGAAAATGTTTAAATCGATAAGACCCACGTTTCCACTCAGGCTTCAGGCTTCGGGCTTATGGCTTGACTTTGACACATCAGGCCAGTGAAGCAATGCGCTAGCAACGCGGTAGGCTTATCAGGCTGTTTTTATAGGATCCACTCTGCTGTTCTCAAGGATTGTGTGTGTGCGTTTGTGTGCATGATTGGCAGCTCTGTGTTTTTTAGCCCACTTTCACCTTGCCAAAGTTTGAGATTGTTTGCCTCCCTCAAAGCACAAGTCAGCACTTTCCTTCTTCCGTCATCCTTGAGGGATTAGAGTGCAGAAAAGAAAAGATTTTGTTCGGCGCATCCATCCATGACTGTGTTTGAGTTGCGAAGGAGAACGCGGAGTCACCTTTTTTGTTTCTCAATCTATTTACGCAGAAGAGCTGATGGCACAGATGTATCATATTACGATGCTTCACTACGTTTTGTTATGCCGCTCCGTATGAATATTCAAATCCGAGATACTCTGACTGAAGCTGTTTTAGTGCCTTTCAAAGGTGCGTTCTCTCATTACACCACACCGTGTAAACCAGCTCCATCGCCTGCTTATTAGATTTAGTTGGACAGAGAACATTCTGCTAATTAATGCTGCCGGGCAGGCTGTGTGTGAGCCACCGTGTTTGTGTCGGTGCTGAGCTGAGATCTGTGAACCTCATTAGTGTTTGTCTGCGCGCGCTTCCCGCGCGCGTGCTCGTCCATCTCCGTACCGGCGTGCGGATGGAGAAATGTAAATGTTATTTCTGTTTGCGCGAGCGCGCGCGCGCATGTGTGTGTTTGTCTCTGACCCTCCGCTGAGGCAGGATGTGCAGGCTGCAGACAGGCTGAAATTTGCATCAGCAGCAGCGCCAGAGATCTGTTTGATCTGTCCACTTATAACACGTCAGGTGGCCTTCCTGCAGAGAACCTGAGCAGCTATCTCATTTCTCAGGAAGAGAGACCTACACACAGATAGGGGAAGAGCGAGTAGGCACAGCGGGGCTGAAGGGAGAAACGGGGATAGTGAGAAAAAAAAGGAAAACAAATGAGTGGAGTCGGGTGGATTTAATAACAGTGAAGCAGGCAGAGAGTGACAGACGAAGACGTGGAGAGAGAAAAGAGTGACTGAGGCAGACAGTGTGTGAAAAGACGTAAGTGATAATGGGAAATGGAGGGGAAAGAGAAGGAAATGGAAAAATAAATTGTATTAACAGATTTATTTTATTTCGGAATGAATTCATTCTGTTGTGCCTCATCACACACTTATGTGCGTCTTTGAGAGTAATGGAAAAAAAGAAATGAGTGCCGCTCCGACTCTTACAGCCAACAGCAGCAGATATTGTCATTTTTACATTAGGATGCAGATTTAAAGCACAAATAAACAAATAGAAGTGGAGGTTAATACAGGGAATTAACACACATACCGACATACTGCACTGTATACCCCACTCTACTCTGTCCCACTTCACACACACCTACACGTGACATAAACACACACACACACACACACACACAATGCACAGTCCCCTCTTATGCCAGTATGGTTGACCTCTCTTCCTCTTCCTTTAAAATTTAAATGCTTTTAGCTGTTGCTACGTATCTGACATAACGCTACACACGCATAAACAAAACAATGATTAACTTTGATAGGTGGAATGGAAATTATGATAGGTGCATCTACAGTCTCGTGCCTGACAAGCTTATTAGCTGCATTTTGAGGTTTTCAGATATGTTTTGTGATACAAGATGTTGTTGGTGGTTTTAAGGTGGTTTGGTTTGTCAAAATGATTTCCACAAAATCTGGATAGAGGACAGGTCTCAGCCCAGAACAGACCCCTTTAACTTTTGGTGCAGATCTTGGATTGTTTTCTAATTCTCTCTTACTTTTTCGTTAGTTTCTCAGGGAATAAAGTATTGATCTTTATGGAGAAAATCAGGTGTATTTAGGTGGCTGGCATCGAATACAAGTTGATGCGAGTACCCAGTGAGTTTAAATTATGGTTGAAGCAGTTATAGGCTCTACTGAGTTCCATTCCCATTAATATGTCATCATTCAGACATAAGGCAATTCAAATTGCCTTACAGGGGCATAGACATACATTAGAAATAGAAATAAATATATTAAGAAAATTAAACGTTGAGTTTAAAAGGTTTAAAACTGCATAAGTAAGCAAATTAATAATAATGCTCCAGTAAAAGACTCAGTAAACAGTCAAGTTTTAAGCCCTGATTTTGAATTAGTTGAGTTTTAACAGACCAAAGGTATTCAGGAAGCTTGTTCCGCAGGTTAGGAGTATGAAAACCACACTGGTAACGCTGAGTAAACCTGTAACCCCACATCCTTCATAACATGTAAATGAGAATTGTATTTAGGCCGGAGACGATTTAGATTTATTGATATGTATCTATTCTGCAACCAACCCGTCTCTCTCTTCACACACATCACTATCGAGCCTCCTCTCTTTCTGATATTGCCTAAACAACCATTATGCTTTCTAGAACATAATACTTAGCTCCTATGAATTATAAATGCCTATGGTTTCCAAGCGGATTATTTTTAGAGTCCATGCACACACATGCACACAGATTGCTTTACAAAGCTGGGGTTACATCCCCTCCTGATGCATGCGGAGGTTAAACAAGGCACTCTAATGGATGAATTGGAACCAATGATTATTGCACTGGTGTATTTTTCTGAATGATTTGCCAAAAGGAATTTGTTTTTCGCATGATAGCCACTCATTTCAACCTCGATCATCAGTTTGTCCTCTTTAGCTGAAGCTTGTTTCTCTGTCTGATTGTGTTGCCGCAGAGGAAATGAGTCCATGATGACGCATGATAAGCTCGATCTTAACTTGTTTAGTCTGGTATTGAGTAGCTAAACCTTAACTTTCGCAAGGTTTAAAATGTGCCAGTGTCTCTTAAGCTGACAGATGTCTTCGTTTGAGAAACATCTTGAAGTTGCTCCATGCTGGACAAAAAAGAAAAACTAATCTCCAACTTGGCACAGGAAGTTTAGCTTTTCCTCAGAGCACTCACTTGTTTCCATGGAGACACGCATCCGTCGTTTTAATTTGCAAAACAAAATGAATTGTCAGGGTTTTAAATAATAGCACGCCCATCACTGTCGTCGCTGCTCCTTGTGCTGAAGGAGATAAAACAGGCACGTTTGTACTTTCGTGTCAGTTTATAAAGGCTTCAACGCTGACATCGTTTTATGTCTTACAAGGAGTTGTTCGGGATTAGTCAAGAATACAAGATCATCTGAATTTTCTCCCAAAGCCTTTTTCTCTTCCTCTTAAAACTTCCACTGACAGACAAGGACCTCTTTGCAGCGTACAGTATGCTTTCCCTTCAGCTACAGTCCTGGAAACCACGAAACAAAGAGACACCTCCACTTGGAGCCTGGGCCTCTTTTGCATATCGTCACTGAAGGCAGAAGAGGCGTGATACTGCTTGCCCCCCCCATCACTCCTTCTGACTGAAATTAATGGCTCCATCCACTCACAGTGACACTGATGTACTGTTAGGGGCAGGTTACTGCTTAGCCCAGCGGAATCAGTGCTCCCCAATACATAAATCAAACCCCGGACTGGGAGAGCACCGGTTTGTTATGTTGCTTCACAATAGAGTTTCTTGGCTTGACGGTGATACAATGAGGGAAAATGACCGCAGCTAGTATTCTGCTATTATTTTGTTCGCGTAGGTCCGTGTGTGGCAGCGGTGTGTGCGCATGTTCGCAAGTGCATGAATAGAGTCAGCAGCAGCAGCAGTGTGTCTGTGTCTCTGTGTTTCCCCCAGTAAAGAAATGCTGTAGGCTGGGTGCCTGCTGGGCGAGCTATAAATAGCCTTGTGGTGACAGCAGGACTTCGAGCTTAGTGTGAGGGAGAGCATCTTCCAGAGATGTCCACGTTCATTATTTAAAACTTACTATACATTTCATTTTCTACAGCAACGCTGCACAGCTTCTCTAAAGCTCATCTAGCCAGTGCTGGCAACCAAAGACACTCCCTCAACTTATCAATGAAGTCAGGGAAATCTAAAATATCTCGGCGACTATCTTTATCTTATTTTCTGAATCGTTATATATTTGATTTGGTGCGAAGACAAGACAGATGGTGTAAGTGGTGCACCATCTCTGTTTCTTCTGTGTTCACCTCTTGTCTGCTGTGATAAATTAGGAACATTTAGAGGCATTAGCGACTGAGCAGGGTTGCATTAAATTTACCTCCCACTGTGGAGCTATCGGCAACACTAATAATTGGAATAAAGTACTGAGAGCAATTTAACTTTTTTTCTGTGAGACCACATTTTGAGGAATAGGGCTTAAAACTAATGATTATTTTCATTGTTGATGCATTTCTCAATTAATTGATGAGACTTTTGGTCTATAAAATATCAGAAAATGGTGAGAAATGCTAATCAGTGTTTTCTAAAGCTCAAGAAAACATCCTCATTTGCCTTGTTTTGTCCACAATTCAAAAAATACTCAGTTTACTGTCACAGGGGAGTAAAGACACTAGAAAACCTTCTCATTCAAGAAACGAGAATCAATTAATTTTGACCTTTTTTTCTTGGTTGCTGTATTTTTGTGTGTACGCATCATTATTTGTGTTACACAGTGATGACTTTGCATGTCCTGTCACCAGGGTGGATGTAAATTGGATCAGGCATTAATGTTAACTAGAGGTGAATTGATGTTTGCACTGTATTTGACTGTAGCAGGACAGACTCGGGGCACGTCTGGATATATGAATTCATTCAGCTCCCGAGGCTTTCCTCTCAGCGGACCTCTTGACCTTTTCCCCCTCATTTCTCCTCGGTTTCCGCACACACAGCTTTATCTGGAATAAGATGTTTGAATGTCAAAGAGTGTTAATGGAAAGCTCCAGGGTCAAGCTGCACTGTATCTGAAAAGCTGTTATGTTACTTTGAGTCTTTGTTCAGGGATTTTACCATCTTGTTTGGCACAGAAAATCATTAGATTAGGAAATTTTCAATCGAGCCAACTTGCCTTGGAGATTGATGGGGCTCATAATTTCAGACCTCTATAACTGATTGCAGTGGATCTTGTACCAAGTCCATCACACACAAAACATAAAAGTTTATGACCCATTTGTAACCTCAATTTATTTTCCTGTTGGTCAGGTTCGGACTTCCTGTGCGCCACACATATCATCCCAGTGAAGAACGAGGAGGGTGTGGTGATGATGTTCATCCTTAACTTCGATTACATCCTGGACGAAGGCAGCAGTGACTCACTGGAGAGACTCAACCACACCTCACCATCCAAAGCTGACCAATGTGAGTAAAGTTAAATAATAGCATGGAGGCAAGGAGGTTAGTGAGAGGTGACATGATGTTTGGTGAAAGCTTATATTCCCTTATTCTAGCCTCATTGGCAGAAGAAAATATATACAGTTATACCGTTTTCCTTTATTTTCTGTTCCTACATGTACTCCATGTACCTGTGGCTATATAGAGCATGGATGAAGCTTCTAGATCTGAAAGGTGAAAGGAAATGTGTTTCCTGCATGCCTGCTAATGGACAGCTGGGGGCGACCCATCTGGTTTCAAAAAGAAATCCTATTCTATGTAAGCTTATGAGAAAATTATCCTAGTTCTTACTTGAATTAGTACCTTGATAAGCAATTTCCCAATAAGTGTATGGTCTCAAATACTAGTTTCAAGTATTCACAATACAACAGTGACATTCATTTAGTAAATTATGGTCCCATTTAGAGTAAGGGCCCGACAAATGAAACTGACATCAAAGTACGAAAAGTCTACAGTCAATGGCCAACTAGCTCTTACGTTCTATGCCTTTGTAAGAAGAAATACCTTGCCATGTCATCCGTTGTTTTTAATTTTATACCATTTCCACTAACATCTGCACTTCTCATTGAGAATGTCTTATAAAAAGTTGCAAATGGCAAAGATCGCAATAAATGGGGGAAATCCTGGATACTACAGTGACAGGCTCAAGTGGCTTTTCCCTTCTTCTTCTGTTTCTTCAGAGTGATTTTTCTCACTGACCTGTTGCGCTGCCGATTCTACATACTCAGTCAGTCAAAAAGCCATCAACAAGTGCCGACTCGTGCCAGTGGTGCAGGCGACAAGGGTCACAGACGCTAACCAATGGCCACTACACTGGTAGATGGCCGACCTTCATCTGGTGTCAGTGCCCTAAAAATGACCACAAAGTAGGGTATGTTTTAGGGCATTGCTACCTTCTGGTTGACGCTACCAAGGCTTGTCTTCAGGTCCTTGGACAGATCCAATCGGTATCCTCCCGAGTTCCATGCCGTCGGCCACAATACCAAACTCAAGGCTTCAAATTGGCCATCCACAAAGCACTGGGTGACTTCATGAAGGGTTTACACTTGTACATACAGAGAAAAAAACGTTGTCACATAGAAAGAGCAAGCAGGAAGAAAACAAGTGATAGTAGTGTAACAGCCAGTCATGACCTTTTACTTGTAACCTTTTCCCACATCCACATCAATTTGTGCCTTTACGCAGTCCCTACTGTGTCTTAACTACTTGACATGACCCTAATATTAATGCTGCACGACCTGCTAGATGCTGTTATGCAAAACATTTCTCCAGCATCTTTAGCCTTCATAGCATTGTGCTTATGCAGACATAACTTGTGGCGATCACATCCACTTCTCCTCGCAGCAGTGCGGTGCAGGATATCCCTGCTAGACAGCTCCGTTGGCATGTTGACACCAGCGTTTAGCAGACACTGATGTGTTAGCCTGCCATCATCTCAAAGGTCTGGCCCAATTATAGCTCATAGCCTGCCAGGATGGCCTGATGAACTACTGGAGCAGTGCTGCAGAGGACTCAGCTTCCCAGAGCTGTCGGTGTAATGCTGTATAATGCCATTCCCCTGCGGTGCGCTCAAACACGCTCTTGATGCCTCCTCTCTCTTCTCTGTCGCTCTCTTCCTCCACTTTGTGTCTGTGACATATAAAGCAGCAGCATAGAGGACCAGAGGTCACCTCTGGATGACTGTAATTGGATGAGGCCCTTAACAGGCTGCGGTGCCTCATGGGGGTGGGAGGGGGGGTGGGGGTGGGGTGGTGAACAGAGTGGGAACGCGTGCGTCGAGTGTAAAAGCGACTCTTGTTTGTGTGTGTTTGTGTACAGACTTCCGCGAAACCATGCGTGAACGTATAAGCTTTTCAATTTGTGAGCGTTTGCGCGTACGTGTCGCTGATAAGGCCTCCTCCTTTCACTCTTCTGTGGGAGCTTGCTCGACCGAACACAAGGGCAATCCCTGATGGAGCAGGTCTCTATGAATTAAAGCCTATTCATGCTTATCTGAATATCTAAGTGGGCGTTCCTGCAAATCTGGTGCTGACGGTCAGATTTGTTTACAAGGGCGAGTCTCAGTGCTGGATACCATCTCTTTCTCTCTCTCTCCCTCTCTTTCTCTCTCTCTGCCTACACGCAGCCGCTGCCGTCGCAGGGATTACCGGAGAGAGTTGGAAGTTCTTGGCCTCGTTTCATCGCAGCTAACTCTACTGCACTTTTACTAGCAGATGGACAGAGGTCACACATTGTGAATAACTCTGCATGGTTTAAGAGAACAAACTGCTACAGATGTAAATTTAACTTGGATGAAACCCATCGTGTTACTATTCCGAGGAGCAGCTCTGCAGTATGTGTAGGAGAAGCTGCCTTCAGATGGTGCGAGGTGATGATCCATGTGTTGCATTATGTAGACTGCTTCTTGGGAATGAGCAGCCGGGCATTAGGTGATGCTTATCGATTGGCTCCGCTGCTCTGCAATGATTTCATCTATTCTGCAGCCGTCTTGGATTTCCCCATTTTGGTTTGATGCGGCTGAGAGGAACCACTTCCACCAAAAAAAGACAAGTGGCATTTAAACGTGCTATGTGAAGAAATGTATTAAAGCAACATTATGCAATAACAATTTCCCACAGTTTCGGTTTGGGATTCACTTTACGCATGTGTAGTTAATACGGATTGAACACTCGCAAGTCAACCGTATAAGTCCTCGCTTATACAGCCAAACATCAAGCAAGTGCAACGACAAAACACAGCACAGAGCAAGCCAACTTTATTACTCAGTAGTCCAAAAGCAAGAAGTGTAGTGTTTTTATTTTGTCAAAGTTTCTACCTTACTAAAAGGCCTTAAAGCCAGTCAAGATTTACTCCCATCTGGCCTCTTTCTCAGTCACTCTCTCTATTTCTCTTCTTAGTGTCCTCCATCAATTGTTCTCGCCTGTATTGTGATTTCCGTAGAGGCTCAGCATTCCCTGTCCCTGGCCTGAAAACCTCCCCATCACAGTGGTTCAGAGCTCAGTGCCAGCTGTGGAACCACCTCCCAACTGCTCTGGGCATAGTCTGCTAGCTGCTCGCCTATCGGAGCTCGCTAACTGCAGCTACAATCGGCAGCAGTGAGTGGTTACTTTATAACAACTAAAGCTGTCCATCAGGAAATTCTGTAAATCGCAAAAAGTTGAGGCAGATCAGCAGGAGGACTTTGGAGGAAAAACAAGAAAACATTTTCTTTGATTCTTTCATTTGACGTGATACATAAAGAGTGCAAAGAAGGGCATTTAGGACTCAGACTGGGAATGACAGAGGCACCATTCTCTCTATTACAAGTAAGTGTAGCATCAAAATGATTTTAAAGCTGTTATTTTCAAGGTAAAATAGCGACATAATGTTTAGTGAAAAAAATCTTTTGATGGATCTCTGCACTTTCAGCCTCTTATCCAATACAAGCACTTGACAACCCCTAAGCTGGAGCCAACAATGGCTACACCAAGCTCAGCACGACCTACTGTCATTCACAGGAAGAAAATAAACCGCTTTGATTTTCCTCTGCAGCTATGATGCAACAGGACACTGAGAATGCCCAGCGAAAGCCTCGTAAAAGTATGTACTAAGTGTGTTCACAAGAGGAGAGGGTGAACACTACAGGCACCAGGAGCTAAACGCTAACAATGCTGTGTTGTCCACGAGGAGACACGTGAACTCTGCAGGTGCAGGGTACCTAATCTATGCAAATGAGTGGTGGGCCAAAGTATCTGCATGACTGACAGCGACAGCCACCTGGAGAAGACCAATTGTAGCTGAAATTCCTTAATGTATATTGTCTAATTAAGAAGAAATGACAAAATCAAAATGTACCTCTGTTAACTGTAGCTCATTGCAGTAATAATTGAATTTTCTATCTATATAAATGAGTTGGGGGCAAAGTGGGGACACAGCAGAATTATCCATGTTATTCTCTAGAGCTGGTGAGTAATAGGAGAACTGGGAGCCCAGGTAAACACTCCTTAAGGTAAAAGAACACTGCATGCAAATCAGGTTTTTTTTTTATTTTCATTTAACGTCAGCAAAACCACAAGAGCAGCAGGGAAAAACAAAAGGACACAAAGCCGGTTTTGTCCCGGCTTTTTACCAGAGGATCAGGCTCTATTGTTCTCTCTCTACTTCTCCCCTGACATCTGAATCATGCTCACATTACAGAAAGACATTTCACTCCCCAACATGGGGATCTGAGGGCCCAATTAATATTCAATGCAAATATTACTACCCGGTATCATAGCAACAAGGGCCACTGTGCGTCCATTGGTTGTGTGAAGCCGCTGGTGAGTTTTTGCAGGCAAAGAATGAGAGGGTTTGAGAGGGAGTTAGAGTGTGCACACACTGTACAATACACACACACACACACACACACACACACACACAGCACACACACACAGCCCACTAACAGCATATTCCTCCAAGGTTTAGCCTTTTCAATATCACCATTAAATATTGCTCCATACAATGTTCTCAGCACACACAGTCGATGCATGACTGACTTATGAGCTAATTAAAAGATTTTGTGGTATACATGTTTATCCTCCTGGCACAGTAATTAGAAACAGAGTTGTGAGCATGTGAAAGCTCATGAGCTACCACTCATTATTTTGTTAAGGTGTCATTTTATCAGCGTTTAAATCAAGCTAACGGAAATGTGAGGCGCTCAGGCTGCAAGACTGAATGATGTTATAATATCGCAGTGGTGTTCTTTGGAGGGAAGAACCCCAGCAAACAGAGTTTCGCTGTATTGTGCGGACTCTTTGGCATATAAATTGGATTTGCTGGTTTGGGAGCAGCTGAAAACTGAAGATCAGAAGGTATCAGCAGTTTTATCTGCCTCGTAGCTCCGACCTCAGATGAAACAAACTTTTGTGATTCTTTTACAGAAAAACAAGTGACATCGCTTCACTGTCATTAAGATGAATTACATTGTTTAGTCATACCGGCTCCAGATCCAGCTCTGACTGAACAATTTAATGCAAATCATTATTTCCAGCATCATCAGCATCCAGTTCCTCACTTAAATTGTAAACTTAATGCAACAGTTATAGTCTACCGAGGCCCTAGGATCCAAAATTGATTTCAAAAAACATTATTTAACCCTGAAAATTTCACTGTAGCTGCTAAAATAAAAGCGTTAGTGCCCACCTTGTCTGGAGTGGGTGCAGGAGCTCCACCACACGCATTGTTGTAAATTGTTGTGCAAATGAATGGATAACAAAAGACAACTACGGCTCCAACTCAGAAAAACAAACAAAAAATCAAATTGGAAGTTCAGGAGAATGCTCGACTCTGTTTGGCCATGAAGCTCCAGTAATGTTTTGTGGTCTTTGAAACTTCACCCAACTTTCCGTCCATACAGAGGTGAGTAGATTTTGACTGAATATTCAGTGAACTTGACCTTTTAATTTAAACACACCACACTGACCCGAGCAGATGCTTGGCATTGTGGCTAAAAGTAGTTCTTCCCTCTCCGTCTCATGCCGGTAAAAGGAAAACAAATCAGCATGCTGCTCCCTGCTAAGCCTCAAACATTAATTCTATTTTCTTTTTTGCCTCCTATTGTGTCTCTGAATACATCCATAGCTGCTAAACGGGGCGTGTCAAATACAATGTGCTGTAGTTTGCTCTCGGGCAGTCAAAATTGTCCGAAAATGACATTGAATTGTTCCCCCTAAAAAAAAAAGAAAAACCCACACAAAAAGGTATCACATCTATTTTAGCTTGCATTTACCAAACCAAAACAACGAGAGAGAGAGAAAAAACGTAGGTTTATTTATTTCAACAGAAACGTGTTTTTAATAGATCTCCATACCTGCTCATTGCATAAAGTAGCGAGGCAAATTCTGTACTTTTTCTGCATCAATATCAGAAACGTTACATCAGACTGAGGCATCAGACAAGTCCTATTCATACGGGTGACTTTTACCAAAGAAATGTTTTAACACTGTATCTTAAGTTTTATTAAACTATGACTTAGAGGTACTTACTACAACACTGCAAAATAGACTGCTTGTGTACAGCTTTATCTCCAAGTTCCAATGTTAGCATCTACTGAACAAACTCTGCATTCATTCAGCTGTTTAGATCACTCAGAGTGCAGCTCTCTCTCTGCGACCGAGCTGGGTTGTGAACTCTCAGCCATCATTACCACACGGTTGTTGTTAAACTACTTGCTCATTTCATCTTGTAAGTGATGTTGACTGTGTGACCTTGCAGTGCAGCTGTAGTCGTGCTGCCTTTTTATCACAATCAAATGAAAAATACTCGTTGCCCAGCAAGTATAAAAAGGGGACGTAATGATCTGTTGTGATGTGTTTTTTATTTTTTATTTTATTCAAGTTTGCTTGTCCTTTTTAACTTTAATGTTTCTATGATTGACTTTAGTATGCTGCATGACAGTGACTCCCGTTTCCCGGGACTGAGATAGCGCCCTGATCTGTATGTATGGCATATGTTCAATCGACTAAATGATTCACAACATGCAGGCCACAGTTTGTGGTCCATATGGGGAATCTAGCAAGCGTGACTGTCTCTCTCATGACATGTTTGCAGATATTGTTAGATGCAACTAAGTGTGTCTTTTTGTGAATGGTGTGTGAGTGGGTGTGTGCTACGTGCATGTAACATAACATAGCGTAGGTACTCATTTTAACAAACTTCACACTTTTTCCTCACCTTTTCCTGCACATCGCTCCCTCAGAAGTACCTGCTGTTATGACAGCAGAGCCCTAAATATCGCTCCTTCATCTCCACAGGAGCTATCACTCACTCATTAAAATCCTGCACATAATTCTTGAAAGGACCGACTCCTCACGCACTACTGCCATTACAATATTTCAGTAAATGTCCTCCTCCATGAATAATTGAAGGAAATTGAAGATTGAACTAGTGCCCGAGGCGGAGCGGGCATTTGTTTTGATCTGCCAGGGTCTTTTTAAGATAGCTGCATTGGCAGGCTTTTCAGTGCTATTGGCAAAGGAGTGCGAGATATCAGCGGGGATGTTGAGGGCTGCAAGCAAGTTCTGCTACAAACACACCATGAAAACACAACACAAGGTCAGTGGGGGTTATGTCGATCCCACTGGCTCATTAAAAAGCACCGTGCATTCTGTTTTTATGCTGTTTTTGGTCTCAAAGCAGCCAAGTAACTCGCTGTGTCGACTCCTCATGGTAATTGCGTGACTTAGCTCGCACAGCCCTAGACTTGATGTTGATACGTGAAATGAATCGCTCCGAGGCACTTCGTACTCTGTTACTGGTCACTATTAACTGATGTCAGATGAATAATTTGGCAGTAATGAGCTCTATTCTTTGCCTCTTTCTTCTTCTCTGTCAGGGAAAGGGAGATTCTTTCGCTTCCGTTTCCCGGCCTTACCTCTCCTGGGCATCAGCAAGCAGTCCCTGCCCCAGGAAGACCCCGACGCCGTCATGGTAGACTCCCCTCGCCACAGTGACGGCTCGGTGGCCACGCGCGACTACCAACTTCCCACAACCCGCGAGAGCTGCAGTCCCTCGTACGCCAACGACACCCGTGCCCTCATCGGCCCTAGCCATTGCTCCACCCCCGTGTCAGGGCCTTTAGACCACTCGTCGCCCAAGGGCCCCTGGGACCGGGTATACCCGGACCAGGCCGTGGCCCAGACCCAGCACCAGAGCCAGGAGGACACGCTCGTCGCAGCTCCGTCAATCCCGGGCCTCACTCCAACCGCCTCCAGAGAGAGCGTGTGCAGTATTCGCAGAGCCTCCTCCGTACACGACATGGAAGGCTTTGGGGCCAACTCCAAGATGGTGTTCAGGGACAGACATGCCAGTGAAGGTAGGAATCTCTTACTAGCCCTTAATGTGTGCAGTAAAGCAGCTTTCACTGCATAGCAAACACAGTTTATTTATTTATGTATTTATTTATTAAGTCTTTTAGACTTACAAGTTGTTCAAAATGTAGTTTATCTTTTTCATTCAAGACCAACTCACTTTGAATTTGACACTTAAGGACTATTTTTACATGAATCTGTCAAAGGGGGAAAGTTTCTCTGTGCTCTCCTCAAATCTGTTTAAAACATAAAAGTATGAAATTGCTTTCTAACATCACAACTGGTTTGAAAGCAAATTGTTGCATTTAATAATGTATTTTTTAAAGCATTCCTGGAAGGGGGATCTCTTTGTGTGTGTGTCTGTGGTTGGTGGCCACTGCGCTCTAACATCAACGCTATGAGCCAAGTCATGTCAGTAATAACGAAGAGTCAGAAGTGGTCATTACCCAAATGTTATATTTTACATTAAGGGACTCAGAGGGAATTTATTATTCGTGACGACAGTAATTTGGCTTTATTAATTACCAAACTCCCTGTGGTCCCAAAATAGGAAATGCAAGATGCGAGTCTCTTAATCAGCATTATAGTGAGTCACCATCTGTACGGGGTGCTATTGATCTTCCCTTGAGTCTAAATCACTCATTAGCCTTTTGGCCCTCATTTGGATGAGGGTAGAAGTGCCCCAGACTGGCCCCGTTTCCTCCAGGCCAATCAGTCTACCCCATCCCCTTATCTACAATCCTCATTCAAATAGCTCCCAGTGGCTGACACAGTAATACGTCTACTTCACGATAATGAATTGTTCACGGGCGCACTAGCGGGGGTTTAATGCCAGCTGCCATTTGTCATCATAGAAAACCAGAAATTCTTTTCTCTCTCTTCCTTCCCCTCGCCGTGTCGCCGCCATCACAGACAATGGTCGCAATATTAAAGGTAATGAACAGCAGCATCTTGAGCTGCTAAACTGCATGTAGCATGGATGCTACATGTGTGCTGCACAAAGCCTGCTTGCTGCATGCGTTTTTTTTCTCCACACGACTGAGGTTGATGTTGAATGCAAATGCCTTGGCGGGGTGACTGACAGTGTGTTTGTAAGTTCTTGCACCGGAGCCTCGAAACACTGGCTCTAAATGACTCAGCGCACATGACCCGCTGATCCCCAGTTAGTCGCCCAGGGGAAGCCTCTGATAAAAAAAAAAACTAAAAAAAACACACTGACCTCTGCACGCGCCTGCATGAAGCAACATATTACTTTTCCTGCATTTGCTCATTGAAGAAAATCAATGAAGCTTTACACGATGATACCTCCCACTGTCTGTAACCTCTCTTTTCTTCTGTGCAACCTCTGGTTTACGCTGCCGTGTCTTAGTGAATGAACAGAAACCTGACTGTGTTTCCATTTGAATTTAATATGCTGACCCTTTTGTCAGCTGCAGTGGAAGCGTAGCAGTGCATATGCTGCATGCAACATTATCTCACTCACGCAGGCAATGACTTGATGCATACATTAAAGTATAACTGACCAATGTAGATGTTTTGCAATATTAACTAGAAAGGTTTACATGCAGCGCTGCCATAATGTGATATTTTAAGCATTGTTTCTACCCTACAACCCACCCACCCTTCCATATTTTCCCTTTTACCTCCTATTTCTTCTCTCTCCTGGTTTGCTAGTATCTCGCTCCTGGATGGCTGGGGGTATGGCTTCAGCTTTTCCCTTTTTAAGTTCTTTCTCCATGACTGCAGTGATGTAACCTTACTGTGGCATGTATTGAAGCTGTGCATGCAATCTCTCATCCTCAGCTGTCTGTTTCTCTGTCCTTGGCTCTCAATCACTGTACTGTACTTTGTGAAAAGGGGGAGAAACAAAAAAAAAAAAACACCAACAGTGCCACCAGTGCAACTCAGCAATTCTCTCTTTTTCACTTTTTAACCACTCTCATTAGAACACGTGTCGGTGTGCGCCACAGTGCTGTCACATGATGTTGCAGTGTCGAATACTCTCATGAGAAAACAGGGAGTTAATTTTGTGGAGTTTTTAACCATGCTGTGAAATTGTAGAGGACTTTGCGTGCTAAGACGAGGGAACATTGTGTTAATTCACCGCACTGGATTCATCAGACAGATAGATGGTTCGAGTAACGCCTTGTTTCCACATGACTGTGCGCAGACATGCAACTCAGCCAGCAGTCCTTTAATTCACATGGAAGGCTAGATGACCTCCGACGTGTTTGCTAAACTCCTCCTTTAATTTTGTTCCTTTCTTTAGCCTTACATGCATTTTAAAAAGCACATCTTTCATGTTGAGCGTGCAACAGGAAGTTAGCATTAAAACAATGTAGCTAACTGTTTGAATTGATGAATGCAATGCAACTCTATTTATATATTTCTTCTCAGTAAAAAGCTGTGTGCATGTTCCTTAAATGAGATCAGATTGCTGATCGACATTAAAGGCTAGTCCACCTAAAGAAGTGAAAGGCTAACCCCCTTGACTTTAATCAGCAGATGGAAAGCAAGACATGCCAGAAGAGTTGGCCGACATCACATAATGTTGCTTTAATTGTCCACCTTAATGCCTTCTGGCTTGCCTGGCCTTTCTGTTTTCTCTCTTCCAGCAGCGGTGTCTGCGGCTTCTTTCATCAGCTTTATAAAGTCACCCAAAGAAACACACCCAGGTTTTCTTGCATTGAACACTAGAGGTGTGCGTCCGTATTTACAGAGACAAAACAAAACTGTGTGGAAACGAGGCGTAACTGTGTGAAGTTGCATTCTTTGATTGTGCATTGAATCATTCTTTTCTTTCGCCAACAGTGTTCTTCATTAGTTTTTAATGAGAAACCTTGAAAAGGCCTGTTCACCCTAGACGGGTCAATCAGAGGCTGTAGAGTTTCTATTTCAGTGTCTGTTGTATTGTGTTGTGGTTGAACTCACTCCAAAAGTGCGAGCCGCTCCATGCTCACTACTCATGTCACAACAATCACAAAATGAACAGTAGCCCGTTCTCTGATGTCCACGACTCACATCAACAATAACCCAACCACGGTGAAGATGTGGCGATTTTTTTATGACATCATCCCTCTGTCGTCGTCTCTCTCTCAGGGCCGCTCAGTCAGATCAAATCCAGCCTGCTGGGCTCCACCTCTGACTCAAACCTCAACAAGTACAGCACCATCAACAAGATCCCCCTCATCACACTCAACTTCTCAGAGGCCAACAATGAGAAGAAGTGCCCGTCCCCTCCGTCCTCTGAGAAAACCATCATCGCCCCAAAGGTCAAAGACCGCACGCACAATGTCACCGACAAAGTCACGCAGGTAAGATGCTAATACAGCCAGCCAAATATCCATTAAATGCCACTTTCTGTCTGTAAATAGATAATCCTCTGTCTATCACCCTGTTGGATATGGAATTTTTCGCTGTTGGCGCAGGAGGTGAAAATAAGACTTTCAGATATTTCAGAAAATTAGTCTTTGCATATAGACAAACTGTTTTTGGAATTTGACTTTAAAATGACTTTATAATCGTTATATTATTATTATTATATCGCTGCTGTTTTTCTACCATAGTTGCTTGTTAATTAATCAATCCTCATGCTGCTGCTAGTCTTCTCCCCTGTGTGGGTCTGGACTGCATTTTGGATCAGGACTTATTTTCCTAATTTCATTCCAATATATGCTATCAAACAGCATTAAGTGTGCTTTATTTCAAAAGATATAACATATACAGCCTGGTGCTGCCGGACTACTTCACAAAAGTGTATTAGTTTAGTCCCTCTCAGTTAATTTTTTTATGTCCATGGGGCTTTATCAAAGGGCAAAGACAAAATGCCTCGCAATTGGATAGAACTGCAACCAATCACAGCAAAGACAACAGTGAAGGAGCACTGAGTGACGCATGCAAGTTGTGGGCAGTTTTTGGATAAAAGACAGTGTACAAGCAGTGTATTACAGCTAGACAGTATAGTAAAGTGTGTTCTAGGTACATTTTTTGAGGTTGAAAATGGGCAAAACAGTAGCTGAGTTGGAGTTTTGTGTGTCTGGTGGTGCGCTGCAGGACGGACCTGCAGGCTGAGTGGTATAAGATATTCCTACATCCAATCAGGGCAGCGAAACAGGTGACATGTGACCTTTCAAACCTGGATCGGTAACGCTTCCTTGTCAGTCCTCGTAACAGACCCACCCTATATTGATATAGTATGATATAACTGGTTGTGATTCACCAGATACAGACCAGATCAGATGGAAATCTGCCTGAAATAGACTGGGAAAGGATGGATCTGCCATCTGCAAAGAAGCTCAGCAGATTTTTCAGCGTCTGAATATTCATCTGTATGCCTCTAGTGCAGCCAGTCGGTCTTGATTAAATGTCCATAAAACACGCAATTTTCCCCAGTTTAAATATCTCTTTTCCTCCCTTCTCCAAAAAGCAATGTTTTGAGGTTGTTATTCTTGTCAGCGTTGTATAGAATCCATCGTCCCTCCATCTGTTAGTCAGTCATGATTATTATGGGTGCTTTGCTCAGACTAAAAATAAAAAGCAATTAAGAACCTTGGTGGGCATGTATATTTTGCATTTATTAATAATTCATAACACCAATTATTTGCTGACTATCTGAAGTTGTGCAGACTGGAGAGGAGAGACATTGGAAGTCGATGTTCATCATATTATCATTTACTATCATCACAAATCACGCCTGCACAGATTGAGCAGCTGATGAAGTCAGCAGATTGCATCCACACCCCCCGCCTGTCCTCCCCCCGCCTGCCCTCTGCGAGCCTCACGATGATTAATTGAAACTCAAGGGGTCTGATACGTAAAACAGCCAAGGTGTCTATCACCTGTGCCAGATAATCAGGGATAGTTTTACTGCTGCCAGACAGTGTCCAGAGCTCAGGCCATATTTCTAAAGTTACAGACAGGGTTAGAGGTCATCGTCACCTTCCCTGCCGTGGCTGAGAAGCAGCACAGAGGAGCCGAGGACTCTTAGTTAATGTATTCTCAGGTTTTTCGCCCCAAACCGCTGATTAGGTCTCAGTTTTGCATTTTGCCCATTAATGGTGTAACGGATAGAGGGCATGGAGATTGACCCCTGTTCTCACTCAAAGGCAACTTCAGCTGAGGGCCTTCGACTGGAGCCAGAGGCAGAGTCAGAGAGGACAGTGCGGCACGCTGACCTCTCCATCCAGCTTTAAAGCCGAAGTTATTAAGCAGCACAGAGGGCACTCCTGCTAATGTGGTTCTAATGGACTTCTGTTGGTACCTGATGCACTAGGGCTGCACCTGACAATTATTGATTATCAGTTCATCTGAAAGTTATTTTCATGATTAATCCACTAATTGTTTAGTCTGTAAAGTGTCAAAATGTACAAAAAAAATGCTCATCACAATTTCCCAGATGCCAAAAGGTGAATCATATCTCAACCATATTATTTGTCAAAATAATCACAATCTGATGTGTTTTATTTAATTGTGAAGCTCTTCTTATGTGCCAGTGGTCCAATATTCATCCATGTTCCTCTAACATCCCAGCTCTGATTCTTCTCTCTCTGTGATGTTTCACAGTTTTATCTCCTACAAGCTGCCCTTCCTAGAAATTAGCTGTCAGATACATGTTCCTGTGGATACACTGGTAGCTACACCAGGATTTAATCCTTAGCTCATCTCCCCTCCCCTCTATCTCTGACTGAGCGTATGCTTTTCAACACACACTCTTTATTTCTGTTTTGCTTATTGCATGCTGCTAGGCATTAAAATGATCATAGTCACAGATAAATAAGCCGTGGGGAGATCGCGCCAAATCCCAATCTTCCACAGTTTAGGTCTGTAAACAGTTCTCTAGACACCTGACTGCGAGGAACAAAAAGGCAACAGCAGATGTCTTGAAACCGACTCCGGACTCCTCTGAGTTCATCTGAAGCCCCGATCAAGGCGTGTGAACAGACACGCTCTCATCTGGCCTTGGCTGCCTTTAGAGCCACCACAGGCAGATGGAGGGTTCACACAGGGAGCCAGTCAAAAAGAAAGGAACGCAGCTCTCATGCTGCTTCTTACATTTTGAACATCTCAGTGCACGCAGCTCCAGTCTTAGATGCCCACAACTTTCCATTAATGCCTCATTTGAAACTTTTTATTATGATCTGAAGCTGAACATGGAGTCAAAGCAGTGGCACGTGCATCATTTTTAATGACGGAAGCCACGAGAACACGAAACAACACTCCACTCTTATAAATAATACCCCAGCCCTGTCAGTGCAGCGCAAAAAGAAACGGAGAAGGGAAGCGAGCTGACGCTCATTTGCATATCGTTTGAGGCCAAGCCAAACGCAGAACGAGCCTTCCATTATCCCACAAGAGAGAGTTAATTTGCGCGAAGTGCACATAGCTACAGTAGGTAGGTTAAATAATTAAGACGGGATCTTTTATTTAGGAACAGATTGGCCGCAACACGTTAATCCAGAGCTGTCGTGCAGCCAACCGACCGACTCCTCCCAGGCTTCCTAGCAGGCCGAGGGGGTAATGTATCCATGCATGCAGAGCGCCGTGGGTGCAGTGCAGAGTTACCATGTTGTTTGTGTCATCAGTAACTGCATGACGGCCGCGCACAAATTAAGAGATTGGTCGAAGCGGCCTTAGCTTTCGAACGAAAATCAATTCGAGAACATGTAAATCGAAGCGCAGTTATTGAAAAGTCAACAGCAATGGCGCGTTTTGTCATGAACGTAATGAAACAAGCGGCAGCCCGTTGAATAATTCACCACACGTTCCCTTTGTCCATCCGCTGGTTTCTGATCGATCTCAAAGGTTATCCCATATCATAGGGTAAAAGCATTTGACCCTCGCCATCACACCGGCAGGAGATTCTAATAACCAATTCAATTATTAACACTCAGCCTTTTCTTGTGCAATACATCATCCTGCTGCCCCCCCAGTCGTCTCCTCTCAATCAGAGAGGTTACGGAGGTGACCAGGGCAGATATAAGGCGACACGTAGGTGGTGATGGATGCCAAAACAGAGCCATTTGAGGCTTTTTCTGCTTTGTTTTATTCTCTCACTCACTCATACGCAGTAATTGTCTCTCTGCCCTTGCAGCTCATGCACTCCACCTGCCTCTCTCTCTTTGCATTCCTCCTTAGAGCCACAATAATCAGCGGTGAGAGCCGCGGCCTGAAAAATTCCTGGCTATTGAAGTGTCAGACACTTAGATGAATAGATGTATCCTCTGCCCGCACCTATAATTACCTGCAAGTCACCGAGGCTCTTATCCGAAATGGTCCATGACGCTGCTGTAATATTGATGTTAAAAGCTCTTCGGGTATATATGGTAACTGCAATCACACCGATAATGATAGTGACATCCTGGCTCGCTGGAATGGATCATAGCTCCGTCCTCAATGCAAAACATTGTTCGGATTTTATGCATGCTTGCTTTTTGGAAGGTGTTTGTAGATAATTCATGCGCATTTTTTGTTTTTTGTTTGTATTTTTCTCTGAAACCCTTTGATTTTCTGTTCTGATGCAAAGTTATGCACACTTTCCACCACGAGTGATCATGATTAAAAATGTATTCCCGCAGCAGCATTCTTGAGACTTCCCTCAAACATACCACACCGTGGCTCTAAACCAGCCTGCCCCTGTATGGATTATGTGAAATATTTTTAATGCACAGTTTGAATTTTCAAATTATTAGACTAGAAGCGTTTTTTAAAGTCATCCTTTACTTAACACATGAATGATTTATTATGAGAGGGGAGTTTTCATGCCTCAAGTAATCTGCTTGTACAAGATTTTAGAGCTACATTGGGTTTGTACAGTATGTACAGCGTGTACAGTCGTAGGGCTGAAGTTCAACTCCTACAGCCAGATTACTCACATATCAACAAACATGCCCTTTGCTAGACCTAATCTTCAGTCACGTCAAAGTGCAATTCTACAAACCAGCACGCACAACACTGTACAGGCACAGAGACACTAATGCATGTTGATGTAAGTTTAACCGTATTTACATTTTACTGAATTAAGCCTATTCCCTTGAACCACGAGGCTTATTTAAGATTCATCTGCTGGTCTTCATCCTAAACTCATTTAAATGGGAAATTTGGAGGAAATAAAATATATATTTTCCCCTTTAGCAGGAATGAAAAAAAAATTTAAAACATGGTCTTCTACTTCTACATCTTCTACTTACGAAACAATATATGCCAACAAAAATCAAAAAGGAACAGTTTCTCTCTAGCAGTCCTGGTAGCTGACTTACAATAGGTCTCGGGTTGCCGGGAGCTGAACCAGACAAGAAACCCACCTTGGTACTGTATTCTGCTGTGTTCAGGTGTTTGATGAGCCTTCTTACCACTTATTCGGCTGTGTTCCCTTGTGGGAGCTCACGGTCAGACAGAGTCTGTTACTTTGACATCTAGCGGCATGGCAGGGCCATTACTCACATTCTACGCAAACAGTTTCCATGCTGTGATGGTCAGAAACACAGTATTTTTCTTACTTTTCTTGCTGCAGCACCTTAATTCACCCTCTGTCAGAACGCTCTCTCCCGAAAAGTACAGCCTTCTCTGATTGGTTAGCTCTCACAGGCCTGAGCAGACACCAATGACTGCAAACTGGACACTTGCACTTTCTACAATATGGGACCTTTTAGGAGTACTTCAGTGATGTAGTATTGTCCTTTCACAAGTTGTGAGACTTATGCAAGACAGGTTGTACAGAACTGACAGAACGAAAGGAGCAGGTGGTGAGATATTATGACTTTTTGTTCTAAAAATGCTTGAAATGGGCTCTTTGTGATGAGTAATCTGATCTCCATCTGGAAATTCAATAAAGTGCCCCTTTAAATCTAGACAGAAATCTGCAGCAAACACCATTAAATTAAACTTTTTTTCCCTCAAATATATTATTATTTCTGGCAGAAAGCTGAGAAGAGGGAGTGATTAAATGTCATTGGATTAAATGAAATGAATTCTTTGTCTTCCTCCTCAGGTTCTCTCTCTGGGTGCAGACGTGCTGCCTGAGTATAAGCTCCAAACACCACGCATGGACAAGTGGACCATCCTCCACTACAGTCCCTTCAAAGCAGTGTGGGACTGGCTGATCCTGCTGCTGGTCATCTACACGGCCATCTTCACCCCCTACTCTGCTGCCTTCCTCCTCAACGACATCGAGGAGCAGAGGAGGCGGGAGTGCGGCTACTCCTGCTCCCCCCTCAACGTGGTGGACCTCATCGTGGACATTATGTTCATTGTGGACATCCTCATAAACTTCAGGACCACGTACGTCAATGCCAACGAGGAGGTGGTCAGCCACCCGGGCAAGATCGCCATCCACTACTTCAAAGGCTGGTTCCTCATAGACATGGTGGCCGCCATCCCGTTTGACCTGCTCATCTTCGGCTCAGGATCAGATGAGGTGAGAGGGGGGTAATGATGCAGGGATTCTGAGGAAGGCTGTTCCAATCAGCCGACAAGTCAATCAGCCAGTCCAACATTTGGATTTTCTTACAAGAGAAGCTCTTCTGGGGGGCAGAAATAGAAAAAATGAATTAATAAAACGTTAATATGCAACGGCCGACTGGTTCACAGACCAGGAAAAAACGATGTGAAGCTGTTTTTTTATAATTTATGATAGTAAATGAAGAGTCTTTAGGTTTTGGACTGTTGGTTGGACAACAGAAGCAATTTGAAGACTTTAGGCTGTGAGAAATTTGTCATAAAATAATCGGTACATTAACTGATAATGAATGTAAAATGTAGCCCTTGTGACAAGACCGTGACCACGGTGGATGTTGTCTTTAAGTATCCTGTGGGTTCTGCCAAAGTAAACCCAGTAGAAATAGACATGTCTTCCTTTTGGCATATTGAAGTCTCTTATATTTCTGAAATCATTTCTAAAACTTTAATTCAGTAAGAGTTGAACAATCTGTGAATACAGCTGTGTCCTGCATAATCTTCATATCACTGTATAAACGCCATCCTGGAAATGATCCACGAATAAATGAGATGTTTTGGATGGAGGTTTAGAAGGAGGACTGGCAGGAACGGACAATCCTGAGGGAGTTATTAGCAGAGAGATGAGTTTTAATTGGTCTACATTTTATTTTTCATGGAACTGTGCGAACTGTTTTCAACTTGTCAGCATCCAACACGCCTGTTGATTAGGAGTAGAAACGGTAGAGTCATTCATTAAAACAACATGTTTGATGTGGACACAAGCACCGGAGTTTCAGTGGTTATTTTGCAGCGGTATCGGAGCTTGTTGAGCAGCAGACAGCGTAAACTTGGCTCGACTGTCGAGCTGGGCCGAAAAAAGTGGTTTGAAAAATGTTTTCATTTCTGTCTGTACTGATGCATGTGGTAAGACCAGGAGAAATAATGTTGAATTTAACCATTTTATTCTGAAATCCAACATTCTATCACATAATCTCTTCTTGCTATTGGTGAAGTGGCGTTTTATCACCCAGCCCTACTTGACATCGTGCAGCATCACTCCAGTTAGAGACTGCAGATGGAACAGATGCCTCGTTCCTTCAGATGCTGTCAAGAGAGTCGGCAGAGAAAAGGAAGAGCCTCAGTAATCACTCAATCGTTACTCTGTCTGGCTGGCATCAATACGATAATTGGTAGATATAAATGATGTTGTGATAACTGCTTTGGCTACATGCATTTCAGTACTACTTCTTTTAAGGAAGCACCAACTTTCTTTACAAACTGAGCCCCTCCTCGGTCACTCCTGTGTCATGACGCAAGGCTGCATCTCCGGCAGTCATGTTTCCGAACAGCTTCCCTCAAATGTTTACACCGCTAAACTAATCTGACGCCGGGCTGTCACATCTGCTTCCTTCCGCTCTGTCTTCATCAGAGCCGGACTGGAAAGGCCCCTGGGCGATCAAAATGAGTTAAAAAGGTCTCGGCCTTCCTAACCACTCCGCCTGTGAGAAACTATTCAGCTCATGTAAGACACCTCGCTCTTTAGTTACAAAAAGCGTACCGAGGAGAAGCGCTCAATCCACTAAAATGTGCCAGATGCCAGGATTTGTTATGTAACAACTCCAAACACGCAGAAAACACTCCAGATTGATGGGTGCGTTGACAATGAGGCCCCCCCCCCCGCTGTGATCGGCTGGTTTGCAGAGTCATTATTTACCATTAGGTGTGTGTTGCTGTGAGGGAGTCTGTGGCTGAAGGCTGGCAGTGAGTGGCAGGTGGAGAGAAAAGAGCAGACAGCTGAGTGCGATGTATGTCCTCGTCATACAGCTAGATGACTGGTGCAGCGACAGAATGTGTGTTCCCGTTACAGCTCGTGTCCAAAGCACACAGTGACAGGATGAGTAGAATGACAGAACGTTGTATTTTTAGCTCCTCCAATCAGCTGCCGAAACTGAAAATAACACATCCATGTACAGTTTTAGCTCCTGTCTTTAAGGTTATTTTAGCTCCTCGTGCAGAGATGACGGCTATTTTTAGACATAATCTCGTGCACCTTAGTTGCCTGGAAACCATCACTGACAATATGTTAAGTTTTTTTTTCAGATTTCATTGGAAACATGGCAGGTTGAAATCTCCCATGAGAGAGGTGCAGCATTTCAGCTGTGCTCTAGAAGCTGAATTTCCCTACAGGAGCCATTTGAGCGGCTCCATTATTTTCATATCGACGTCCTGTTGTGATAAGATGAGATTTGCCTATTATGTCCACGCTCACGTGTACATAGTGTTCAAATTTGAGGTAATTGCAAATTATAGAGGCTTAGTGCGAGTCTGCTCTGAGGCAGAATTCAAATATTACTTTGTTTTAATCCCGGGCAAGGTAGAGTTCATTTGTGTACATAAACAAGTGCAGGAAATAGCTCTGAACTCCACCAACTTACCCAGAATGTCTTGGGGCATGAGTGATTTTACTTTAATATGAGTAGATGTTTCGCTTCAGTAGTCTCAAACCCTCACAAGACTCTCTTTCTTAGCTCAGCAGCGTCGGGCTTTTATTTGTTGTCAATGAAGCAGTTCCACACAGTTGATCATTTCGATGATTGTCACTGATGATTGGGTCTCCTCTCCGAGCAAGAGGCTCTTTTTTTTTTGCTCACACATATTAGATTTGAGCTTAAAGTGAGCCAAAAGCTCTTGACGGCAGATTTTCTATTTCAATGGAAATGTATACAGAAAATCTGTTTTTGTGAGATTGTGATATGTGCATTGCCTGTACAGAAATGTTCTCCATCTCCTATTATGCAGCAAAAACCTGCAGCAACTGTCTGTGCTAAACAAAGCAGAAAGAGGAGGCAGGTTCACTGTAACAAGCAGCCCCCACAGTCTCACTTGTGCCCTGCTGGAACTGTGTGCTCAGTCAGAAGAGACACAGAAAATCATATTCTTTCGACTCAGACAATCGTGCAGCTGTACACAGCATGTGTTCTTTGTAGATTAGATGAACAAGCAAAACAGTGTTGTTGACTTGCTCTATGACCTGTGCAGCTCGGTGTATGCGGTGGATATGGTTCAATCAATATGTTCATATTAATGATGAATCGCACGACTAAATTGCGGTGAAGGGTGTCGATGCGCTGTGATGAACCCACAAACTTTGCAATTCACCTCAGCTCCGTGGAACTTTTCAGCATTTTTCAGTTCAGTGATTTTGTTTTACAACTTTTACCGCTCTGGTTAAGTCTCTCTGCTCTTGTCCGTTGTCGCTTGCTGCCACAGCGGGCTGCTGTTTTCAGCGAAAAAAGCTCTGAAGAATCAGCAGCAGAGAGACACAATTACCGACTGGCTGGTGAACATGAGTGGCGAAAGAGCCACATATTTCCCTCAGGAGATTGTGGGGAGCAGAACGGAGCTAAAAGAAGAGTAAATATTAGACTTGCATTCAAAGGGGGGCACAAACATGACTCCAAATGAATGCTAATGTTGCTCCGAAACTGCTGGATGTGTAATTAAGCAACTGTTTGCTAACTTAAAGGACCACTGTGTAAGATTAAGTGACAACTAGCAGTAAGGTTGCAGCCTCACCAACTTCCCTACAACAGCCCCTCGTATGAAAACGTTGTTCGGCTTCATCTAAGTCTCCAGAAGCCCTGAGACCCCAAATTGATTTAAAAAGACTTTGATGCGCGGTCAAGCTCATGCGCTGATGCTAATGCTAATGCTAATGCTTTTAGCTTTGCAGCTACAGTGAAGATTTCATCTTTTCAAATCAATTTGGATTCTTGAGCTTCCTAATTCACAAACTTTCGGAGAATAGGCTAAAATGATGATGTTTGCTTTGTGAGTAATTTCATATGAGCATGTTGTGTACAAAGTCAGAGGGTTACATCACTGCCTCGATTGACTCTTGGTGTTTTAAAGTGGCCAGGCGAGCCTAGAAAACCACAGCGGCAGATGGCCAGAGGGGGATATTCAGCGGATATGTTTTATACAGCTGGTTGCTAATTGGAGCTTTAGCTTCGCTCCTCAGCCCCAAACGCCTCAGACTTACTGTAAGCCCAGATTTTAATCAACATTACACTGTGTGGCCACATCATACGGCGTGTGCTGTGTCATCTGTGCAGGTCACTCAGCGACGCTACACCTAAGGCAGTGGACGCTCACAGGCGGCGTTTACTGGATAATTTAGGGCTCATCTGTTTCTGTATGTGATTCATTCACTGTTCGCTCAGTTGTCAGTGAAAGGGTGCGCTGGCCTGACGCGCAGCAGTGAATGATGGCAGTGATTTAGGGGTGAGATTGGGAGGATGGAGGCTCTTTAATGGACCCATCAGAAGCAGCTACAGCGCTCCTCCTCACCATGACGGAGACGCACGCTCCATCATGAATCATCTTCCTCCAAAAAACATAAAAACCCACCACCACCACCACCACCTTTCCTGCTTGTACTACTTTGAATAACTCATGTCATGCTTACCCTCACCTGTACAAGAAGCCTAAATCAGCAAGTTTAGACAAGAGGAAGCACAATTACAGCAGGAGACCGTGGACAATGATTTCCCTGAAGATATTAGGATAATTGTCAGGCGCAAAAGGGAGTGGTAGGATCCATTAGCATTCTGGAAGTCTCACTTATAGTGTTTACAGATTGCGCGATGCTAATAGATCGGAACCTGTGTCACGGCTGTTTGCTGGCCCTCTTCTTACCCGACTCCCCCTCCCGTAGTCTGTGCGTCAGATCAGTCCAGCTTGAAAATTGAGACCGGAGGATTAAAGTGCTTTGAATTAAACGGAACAGCAGGCAGTGTTGTGTGTACATAGTAATGTATGCACGCGCGTTGCTTAGATGCTGTTGTCTTCCCATTGACTGGCTTCGACAAAGGCTCCAAGCTGCTGATGTTTATGCTTTATCGAGCTCATTTTTCCATCGTCATATGCCGTTTCATCCTTGGCCAAATGAATGAGTCACCAAACTCTCTCTCCCTCTCTCTCTAGTACGTTTATGTCCATGCCAGCCTGTTCCACTAAAAGCCAGTTCAAAACAGACTTTCATGATGTGCGGAGCCACGGGCAGCCCCGTCTTAGTCAGTGAGGCTGTGTTGACACTGAGGGATGCTGAGACCTTGAGGGATCTGTTTACAGAATCAGGAATGATCCACTGTCTCGCCTGTGTGTCTGGTACTGTATGTGCAGGGTGCGAATAAGATTAAGTATTCCCAAGCTACATATGTTTTTGAATCTCTAATCCTGAGCTGACCCTGACCCCAACCCTCGACTCTGAGAGAGGACAAGCAGCTTGTTCACTTGATAGCAGGGAAAAGGTTTGTGAGTGTCAAGTGACAGACCTGAGATGATGCTGGATTAGATCTGAAACCCCTGATTTGGACTTTAAAGGTTAGATGTTCCACAAAATATTTAATGGCAATAACTGGTCATTAAGTTAAAATATTTTACTTAAAAGCTGAGAAGAGTTCCAGCATTATTTGATAATGACCTGCTTCATGATTTACAAGGCTGGTTGACTGTAACTAAGTAGATACTCAAGAACTGTACTTAAACTGGCAATAGACACCAATGTTGATTGCACAGTGTAGTGGCTATAGAATAAGGACAGCATCTGCATTTAGATTTGTTCCCTATAATCCTCCCTTTGATTTTGCAACTCTGTCTAGCACTGGGTTTAAAGTTCCCTATGAAATTTAGTGCTCAGTTTACGATACAATACGGCACAGTCAAAGATTAACTCACTCTTTTCTTTCTTATGTTTTCTTCTATTCAACCGTGACAACAAGCCCTACTGTCGTTACAATTCCTCTTTGCTTCTATTTCTTCTCTTTTGTTTTCAGACTCGTGTTGATTGTTTCTTGACGGAAATTCAAAAAAAATGCCTGCCGCATTGTTAGTATAAGCCCAGTTATTCCAAACCATCAGGGTTCCAAGCCTCTTGGGGAAAAAGCAGTCTAGCTGGAGCTCCTTCTCACGTTCTAAATAAGGTGCATGTTGAGATTAATTTAGTGATAGTTAAAACAACATCTGGGTTGTATAACTAATTGGGGTTAAAGTCCCTTTATGCTACATAAGAAAAAACCAAAACAGATTGAAGGGGCTGAACACCTGAGGAAAGAAAGCTGCTCTGGTGTCTGGTGGTACGGCAGCGAATGCTTCTGTATCTTCTGCCAGATGGCAGCAGGATGATCAGACTGTGGCTGGGGTCGGTGTTGTTTTTACTCTCCTGTGGACTCTGTGATATCTATTAAAGAAACATTTCCCCTTTTATATTTCTGGTGGTATATTACATAATTGTTTGAGGCCCAAAGAAGACAAATGATCCAGTGTGTAGTTTTTCCGTCTGTTCTTTCCCTTTAATCATCTTCTGAGACTTTGAAGGGGCCAGCAGGCCCTTGGATTAAACTACCCACTGTAACTGCATATAAAGAAGTTAGTGTGCATCTATCCACCTTGAGCAGCAACATTGAAATGCTGTTTACACACTGATGCATCAGTGTTTACAATTTAATAATGTATGATATAACAACATGAGTCACAGGGGAGACCTTACTACAGAATGAGTTTTTGATACTTTAAGTACATTTAGCTCACAACACAAATAGTCTGGTGTAAGCAGGGACAACAGCAGGTGATCCAAACATGAATCTGTGGGGGATTTTACTCAACTAAATTCGGTGTACTTCTGTCTGTTTTTCACCTTAGACCACCACTCTGATCGGCCTGCTAAAGACAGCCCGCCTCCTACGGCTTGTACGAGTCGCCCGTAAGCTGGACCGCTATTCAGAGTACGGTGCCGCCGTCCTCATGCTGCTTATGTGCATCTTTGCCCTCATCGCCCACTGGTTGGCCTGCATCTGGTACGCCATCGGCAACGTGGAGAAGCCTTACCTGGAGCATAAGATTGGCTGGCTGGACAACCTGGGCGTGTCGATAGGTGATTTTTCGTGTTTTCTGTTCTAGTTTTAAATAACGATTTAAGGATGCCATTTTGGATGCTGAGCAACCGACTTTATAAAATGTATATGAAGTCTGATTGTATGTAAGCTTATGAGAAAATTGCCCTATTTCTCATTTGATTTATTGCATCAGTGAACGGTTTCCTAATGAGTTTATGGTCTCAATCGCTTCTGTCAAGTCTTCTTCAATCAAGCATGATGTTCATCTTGTAAATTATTGTCCCATTTAGAGTAAAAAAGACAGTAAAATAATGGATGATTTAGGGTGTGGCTACCTTTTGATTGATAATTCACTACTGGCTCACTGAAATATGGTCACCTCTGAAAACCAAGATGGCGAAGGCTGTAACGCCCAACTCGAGACTTTAAAATGGTCGTACAGTGTAGGTTTTAGTTGTGCCAAACCCAAGTTTTTCTACTGTTGTGTTATTTGTATTCATTGTAGGGAAAAAGTACAACTACAGCGACCCCAGCTCCGGCCCGTCCATCAAAGATAAGTACGTCACGGCACTGTACTTCACCTTCAGCAGTCTGACCAGTGTGGGCTTTGGGAACGTCTCCCCCAACACCAACTCTGAGAAGATTTTCTCCATCTGTGTCATGCTCATTGGATGTGAGTGACAGCTGAGTCACAGCACATACAGTTCTTTAATCCTGCCATTACTGAAACCATCTGTAAGGTTGCAGCTATTGAATATCTAAAAGCAGACATTTTATAAGACAAATGCACCGATACAAACCATTTACACTCACTCAATAGGTAAACATTGAATTCTGAATGTTCTTTTATTGCCTCCCATTTTAACACAATTGTGATTTAATGGCTTCCCATTGCATGAAAGCCCCTGAGTAGGTCTTTCTCTGAGAAAACCCTGACACACAGGCAGCAGCAATGGTTTATTTGGTAGGTACTTTGCATGAGCAGCCTCAGCCGCCATGCCTCATCGGTCACCTGTCTGGCTTCTCTCCCAGCTCTAATGTACGCCAGCATCTTTGGGAACGTGTCCGCCATCATCCAGAGGTTGTATTCAGGTACGGCCAGGTATCACCTCCAGATGCTACGGGTCAAAGAGTTCATCCGCTTTCACCAGATCCCGAACCCGCTGAGGCAGCGGCTGGAGGAGTACTTCCAACACGCCTGGACGTACACCAATGGCATCGACATGAACATGGTACGAGAGGAAGTGTGTGTGTATCAGTGTGTCTTTAATTTGTCTCAGAATATTAAGTTTGTTGTTGTGTCTTCTGTTGCTTCTTCTCTCTTTCCGATATCATTTTGTGCGACTTAGAACCATTTCTGCCCAGTTGCCTGTCCCCCCCCCACCCCCGAAAAAAAAAAATGCTCTTACCACATCGTGAAGCAATCTCGCTATGTCACTGGCATAGTATAATGTTTTCATCCCGATTATACTGTGCAATGTTCAGTCATAGCTCTCATGTGAAATGAAAGCCACAGTCGCTTTAATGCAGACAGTAACTGTGGCTTTCCTCATCATGATACTGTTCATGGTACTTATATAAGTTTGTCTTTTCCATGTCTGCCTCATGTCAAATGGAATGACCCCGCCACTCTGGTAAGAGCAGGAGGTACATGTGTTAACCCAACTAATGTTGATATGAATGTTCCCCAGTGGTAGAGCTTCGTCTAGCTGTTTCTGATACCAGTAGTGTTAGCTGTTAGCTTCATATGCAGATAGTGTGAAAGAGTTGATTTGTTTAATTACTGTCCCAAAATGCATGTTAATGGAGGACATGTCCCCAGTGTCTTATCTGTACACACATGAACACATACTGTAAACACGTGCTGTGATGCCCCATCATAGATGGATTTACAGTATCTACTTGTGCATGCCAGCAACCGCAGACGACACTGAGTTTTCTCGCAGGCCACATTAATTGTCCATTACCTTGCACGTGGCCGGCCTCGAGGTCCCTCTTTGCATGAAATCTGTGTATTCAAACAAAACCCCATGATATTCATCTGGTACCAGAGACAGAGTGAATCACGCCTGTGAGAGTGGGCACAGCCTCGCCGGGCGCTGCCAGGTTTCCCTCCCACTGTGGGAGGCTTGGCTGCACGCTCCGCGGTGGCACCTGCGCTTGCCAAATGTTGTTCAGTCTTTCCTTTCCAAATCTACTGATCAGTTGTTGTTCTGAGCAAACAAAAAAAATCAGAGCCAGGAAAAGAATCAGCTCAGGCTTCATTTCTTTTGCTGTGCTCGTGTCATTAGCACATTGTATTTTATGTGTAAATGACGAAGACGAGCAATGTGTTTTTTCCTTGTTTCAACTTTCCCTTACGTGTCCTCGAAGCCCCCTCCCCCTTCGCCTTCCACTGTCTGTTCAGGTGTCAGTGTTTGGAAATGTGGTCCTTCACAGTCAGTTCATGTTGTCCAGAGATCGTTAGTTGTTTTGTCAGTGGTCCCTGTATCTTTGTCTTTAAAGGGTAAGTGTGCTATATATTTGTATGCATCAGAAAATCCTCATAGAAAATGTTAAATTTAATATTAAATATTTTTCTATTGTATTTTCAACAGTTTCCCAGGCTAACATGGATGAGTCGGAATGCTTGATCGATCAACATTTTTATTTCTTTCTTTTTTTTTTCTTTTTTTTTTGATGCAAAGCAGATTCTGCTTCAGGGTAGAGGTGACGAGATGTCCCGGTATTGACAATAACTTTGCAGTGTTGGGCAAGTTACTCAGGAAGTGTGATAAGTTACTCTTATTGCTTTTTCAAAAGTAATAATATTACTTTACTTATTACTTGGTATCAAAAGTAATAAGTTGCGTTACTCATTATATATTTTTTTTCTGAGGTAACACCTTCTCAACCTACCAAGCAACAAGTGTCTTTACATCTTGTCCACTTAATGTCTCTCCACAACTGTGTCCTGCTCTTAAATCCATTTTCTGTAATTTATCTGGAGAGCATGCTGCGTCACTGGGAATAGACAACTCATTTCCAGCGCAGGTTTTTATTCAACAAGCTTTACAGTTCTGTGCTGCCGTATTAGATGCTTCAGTAATTTACATGTTGGATTTTTCACTGTTGGAAGCATTTTGCTGCTCACACAAAGTTCACAACCCCCTCACCCTCATCCTGCAGTTAACCTGACCTGCTGTGTACTGTTAGCGCAGTAACGCTGCTTTACTGAATATAGTAACAGTTGAAATTGCATTCCTTTATACTACTCATCACCGGGAAAAGTAATAGTATTACCCTAATACATTTACTGAGTAGTGCTTTAATGCCCAACACTGACTGTGATATTGAAAAATGAAATATTGATATTGTGTTAATAATATACACATGATGAAATCTTGCGAGCGATCCAGTGCAGATATCAGGCCTTGTGGATGTTTTGTTGTGGTGTCCTTTACGCAATTTATGAAGTGGAATTGTTCTTTTTGTACTTTTGAACAGCTATGGGTACAGACTCTGTCTCCACTTCCTATACGCCAATTTTGAGTGTCATTTATTTGCATAAAAGAGCTAAAACACGCAGAAAACACAGTGAAAGATTGATTTGACTTACTACATTTTTTTAATTGCAGAATTATTGGGGGGGGGGATATTGAAGTTCTGACATCTGACTGAAGACTGAATATTTTATCCGCCTGTTGAGTATACCAGGTTATGGTTCATAGAGTAGTTTCATCATGAAGGAAGTCCCACAGAGAGAAGACACAGTAAAGTGTTTGGCGTTTTTGCTGACGTTTATCTGCAGCTTCTCAGTCTCTGTTCTGTCTCGTCTCTCGTCTGCTGCTGAAACTCTCAGAGAATTGTACCTCTGTGTGGAAGGACATTGCAGGCTATTTATGCTGCAGCGTGTAATAGGTTTTGAGATGAAGGAAAGAACACAAGTGGCAATTGTATCAAATTTCTCTGGAAATCTGCTCAATTTGACCCAAAACTTCACCCCCCGAATCAATATTCAACACACATAATCTCTGCACAAGAAAACAGACTCTACTTCCACATCCCATCTGACCACAATGATGTCTGCTTTGACCCGTGTTTCACTCTCAGGTCCTGAAGGGTTTTCCAGAGTGCCTGCAGGCGGATATCTGCCTCCACCTCAACAAGAACCTCCTCCAGGGCTGTAAGGCGTTTCGCGGGGCCACTAAGGGCTGCCTCCGGGCCCTGGCCATGAGGTTCAAGACCACCCACGCGCCCCCTGGAGACACCTTAGTCCACAGCGGGGACGTGCTCACTGCTCTGTACTTCGTGTCCCGCGGCTCCATCGAGATCCTGAAAGACGACGTTGTAGTGGCCATCCTGGGTGGGTCTGATGTTCACCTCCATAATGCTGTGATTCAGTAGTTTGTTATGGATTACTATGACCTCATGACTCCGTCAACATTAAGCTGTTTCACCTCTTCAGTCGCTGACCCCTAAAGTTGCTGTCAGCACTAATGTATGTGTTAAGAAATCAATGGAGATTTTTCAAATCAGCAGATATAAGAAGCATCAGGAAATTATGTCTCCATCTACATGTAGTTTGGCTAAATGCTCATAACCTCTCACAGACACATATATTATATCACATGCTTATTTTTAGAGGGAAATCAACTCCAGCGTCAAACTCACAGATGACCTTCTTATGTATTCATTTAAGCAATGAGATTAAACCTATTTAATCAGAAAATCTGTTGTCTCAAATAATCAGTTTTCACACACATTGACCAAATTCTAAAGCTATATTACTTTGGGAATGAGGTCATCTGAAATTCATATTCATTCATGTACTGTGGATGTGTCCCACGCTGTGCTTATGAGCAGAGTAATCAGAAGTTTGATATAATCTCAGCAAAGTAAGACACTTTGTGAATACATAATGTTTTCGTCCCGGGCTCACCAGGATAGATATATTAAACCGTCAGCACATTTAAATGTCACCTCTTACTTGTTTAATCCGTACAAAGATTTGAAGGTATAAAACAAGTTGCGAATTAACAAGAAAGAATTCTTGGCTGGACTTTGTGACTTCCTGGAGTCACATTGCCAGGCAGCCAGCTAGACGTTCCCCCTGCCTCCAGTTTTTAAGATAAGGCGAGATGAGACAGAGACTCCATTCACCCTTTTACAAGACACTGAGCCATTAAAATGATTCTGAAGCTGTTATTTGAAGGTTATATAATGCTGCTTTAAAACAGTGAATTGCATTCAAACATCCACGTTTGTTCATGAAAAAGATCTAGTTAATGTCCAAGCCTCCTCAGGTCCCCACATAGATCTATAAATTGAGCTACTGTAAGCCAGGCACTTTACATACCTTCCACTGCACACTCAGATATCTAAGAAAGAATCCAGTAGCTTGTCTGGCTGTAGATTATAAAGTCTGACGATGCAAGGAATGTCATTGCAGAGTTCGGTGTAACCACACACACACACACACACACACACACACACGTGATGTAGAAACTTAGTGACATTCATTTAGCGTTCATGAACACAGAATGTCTAAACATTTCTAATTAGCCCTGTCAGTTCTGCTGTTGAGCTCGTATGAAGCACAAAAACGCTTCAGGAAGAAGAAGAAGTCTGATCGCTCTGTCATTCCAGCCTGATTAGCTTTGCCTGAACTCGCCTCCATTAGCGTAGACGCGGGTGGGCCAGCTCAATGAAGATGGCTCTGTTGTGCTGTGATATGGCTGGGTTGGCAGCTGAGATCCCTGTTGGGTACGTTGTAATAACTTACTTCAAAGAACACTGTGATTGCCGCCGCCGCACAGTCGTGCCTCGGATGATGGGAGAGGACAGGATAGAGTGGGGGAGGACACATGGTGGGACGAGGGTAACCGAGGATCTGTGTTGATGAAAAAAAAAAAGAGAGCATGATTGCTTTCGAATAGAGATGGATGACAATAGAAGCGGGAAGGGATGGAGAGCTGAGCGAGTGGGCGGGGTTGAAGGAGAGGACGAGTGACGGGAGAGAACGAAGATGAGAGTAAAGGAAAGAAGGCAGATTGAGGAATTCAGGAGAGAGCCAAAGAGCCAGAGGGAGTCAGAGGGACGTCGGAGAGGGTTTCATGTGGTCGTCACTGTGGTGTGATGCAGCGCTTGATGAATGTAATAACAGTTAATCTCGTCTCCAGCGGCCGGCAGGTGTATCCTACTGAGCCTTTAATGCATTTGTCTCTCTTTTTTAATGGCTGTTCTCATGCGGCCAATAAGGGTTGGAGAAAACCGGTGACACAATAGGGTCACGATGAGCAAGACGCATGGACGCTGAAGTTGTAGGTTACGCGCAAGTCAGCACTTTTGCTCTGCTTCAGCAGAAGAACTGCTGATTACTCAGTTTTCACACTAACATACCTATACACTACTGTCATATGATCGCGTATTTCGCTCCAAATGGAAAATGCAAATCGATCAATTTCAGTGCTTACAAGACAAATGTGACCCTCTTCAAACGGCAACAAACTAAATACACTGCTGTGTCTGAAATATGTCTGAAAAAGATGAGTCTCAGCCCAGAATAGAGCCCATTAACTTTTGGTGCAGATCCAAATAAAGGGACGTATCAGGACTTTTTTCCTCACTTTCTTTAACATTGCAAGATTGTTTTTTTTATATATATACTTTTGTTAATATCAAAAGCAATAATGCATTGATCTTTTATATTTAAAGGATGTTTGATGTGATTTCTGAAACTGATGAGCTTAAATTATTGTTAAGCTATAATGGGTTGTTTAAAATTTAGAGAAAAACAGGGCTATCAAGTTTGATATTGGATTAGGCTTGATTGAATGAAAGAGGACTGATTGGTCTTGGAGGAGTGCCATTCCAGACGGATATGAGCACAAACAGCAGCTTCTAGATTCAGCCCGTTAAGCTCCTGTTTTATTTTACTTACTTTATGATGAGAGGGAGGGAGAAAAACCACTGTTAAAAGTGACATTATGATACACAAAGGAACATTATGAAATAAAGAGTAACAAGGAATAAAGAGCGGCCTTAAATATCGCAAAAAAAATGCGCTAATCGCTGCCTTGAGACAGATCTCCACTGAAGCAGCGTGGTAAACCCTGTGGCCCTCCCATGTAGGTCAATTCCCACCAAACAGAGGCAGGAAAGTGTGGCCCGTGTGACTTCATGCGGACTGACTGGCATTGTGTAAATCCTTTTTTAGATGACTCTGATGCCCTTTCGCCTCTTTAACATTCTTCTCTACCAGGTGGCCCTCCTCTTTATAGGTCATCACATACAGTACTGTCCTTTTACGTACAGCTGACTTAAAGAACAACCTCTACCGTACTGCTTATGTGGATGAGGCCAAGAATAGATGAGGAGAACAGCTTATGTCCTCAATTAGCTCAGTAGAGTCTCTCACTTACATTTGACTGCTTTCCTCTCACCCTCCCCCATCTCTCCCGTCTGTTTCTTCTTTAGGTAAGAACGACATTTTCGGCGAGTTGATCCACGTCTTTTCCAAGCCGGGGAAGTCCTGCGCGGACGTGCGGGCGCTCAGCTACTGCGACCTCCACACCATTCAAAGGGAGGAGATCCTGGAGGTGCTGGACATGTATCCAGAGTTCGCCGACCACTTCCTCACCAACTTGGAGCTGACCTTTGACCTCCGTGATGACAACCGCAAGGTAATCCAAGCAACATAGGCGCCACTGCTCGTTCTAGGAGGCAGTAGCATGGATTGCAGACCTTTTATCTAAAGTCAATCTGCTTTATTTTACAGTAAGAGAGCTCCGAGTAGAGACCATTAACTTAAATTAAACAATCTATTCCTTGTACGATATCTCTGTCCATTTCAATTGGAGGAATGACTTTTTTATTAACTCTCCTTAGTGCTTTAATTTATTCCTGGTTGTTGGAATAAAAGCACAAGGGCTAATTTAGACGTTTGCTGGAAGACAAGCGAGAGATACAGTAGAGAGTATTAGTCAAGCACTAAGGGTGCGGTGGACATGGTTGTAGGCTGTAATTGTGATGAACTGGGTGTACGAGAAAGACTTTTAAGGCCTGTGGCATTAAACATGAATCTACATTAGTCAGTTGTTTTATTTATCTTCTAACAGAGAACGGGAAGTGCACTTTGTGTTGGCCTACTGTTATTTATTCAGAGAATTGGAAAGAAGAGACAGGAGAGGAGAGACATGAGATGGTTCTGGTAGGATTACAGCAAAAACTGGAGAGACACGGATCTCCGACAACAGCGGCAGGATGTTATGTTCCTTAGTTAAGCTGTGAAGCTGCGCAGCCCGCCAGGCAAACAAAAGGAAAAGCGAACCAGCCAGCCAGCATGTACGTTTCGTTTTGCCAACTCGCCATGAAGTGTCTAGGTGTTTCATTAGTGCGTCAAACTCCAACAAAAACTGTCTTCTTTTATACCCAGATGTAGATGTGCAGCTTCCATGCTTCTATCTGACTCATTTCACAGCAGACGCCATTATCTCTCTACACCAGTGGGTTTTGAGATGGCAGACATTTTTAATGACAGCTCACTGAAGCAGATGGGAGCTTCTAAGCCCACCTTAGAGCCTACAAAGGCCATTGAGTGACCGTGTAGACAAGTGACCCACTCTCTCTTCAGATCCAGTAATATATCATTTTTACAGCCCTAAACTTGGAAATTATACAAGTTTATGTTGTTAAGTTATACTTTTCAGTGATATTGTTATCTAGTATCCAAGACCAGCAGAGTTAAGCTCTTCATTATTAATCTGATAATGTTTTTATCCCTCTACAGACGAGCACCCAAGGAACTGATGTGGACGACCTCAAGTGTCCAAGACGAGTGTCCTACAAAAGGAAATCCTCCACAGGTGAGCTTCAGGCACAACACAACACCTGCTCCTACGCTTTAAAATCATAAAACCATGTTCAGTTTTAAAATTAGAGTACACTGCAGTGTCATCTAGTTAGCTGACTAACATCTCGGTCCCTCTGCAGCTTCATTAGACAAAAGGAGACCTCATGGGTAAAGCTCCACCCATCCTCTGTGCACAGGTGTAGGCAATGACTTCATTTCAGCGGGGGGGTGAACCAGGGATCGACAAACATCTGAATTTACTGTTCAGACGTTTATCACAGTGCTAATGTATAAAATTAAACACATTTTTATGAGACAAAACAAGTACGTGCTCTCAAGAGGAAAAACAAAACTCAGGTCAAAGCATCTGAAAAGCTTTTAATTTGATTAGTACAACAATGATAGCTACAGATAAAATACTGTAGTTTGATGATGCAAAGTAATATGGTTAGTCTTTCTGCCGATGCTATTTCAGTCTTAACTCTTCTTAATCCATGCTGCATGTGGTCACATCATTGCTTAAAATGTGACACTGCAGCGTTTGCTTCTTAATGCATTTCAAGAATAAAACATAAACTATTGATTTTAATGTTTAAGGTGGGAAAGGAGGCTGTCGTGCACAGAATTAATGAGCTCCAGTATGCTGATGTTATAACCAATCAATCTGATGTGTGTTATTTTGTTGCAGACATTTGCACAGGATTAAATGAAAGTTAACACAGTGATACACTGGTAGATTCATTATCACGTGTGTGTCATGTTGCCTTCAGGTGTCTGCAGGGATTTAATGAACCAAAGAAGAAGCTTTTCATACAATAGAGAACATATATCCTTGCTTTCATTTATAGATTAATGCAGACTGATTTACAGATGATTGATTAAACCACATTAAACGTGTTTCTTTTTATGCCAATCAAATACATTTATTTATTCGAGAGGGTTTAGTTAAGGTAAATTAATTCCTCTAATTACTGTAGTTTCATGTGATTTGTCTATAAAAGAACTAAATGATGACATCAAAAACTGTTAAGTATCCAAAGTTTGAATCAGATAATGAAACAATTATTTGATAAAACGATCGGTTGATTAAAATAAAATGGATCTAAAAGCAAAAATGTTAAATATCCACTCATTCCATCGTCAACACAATGTGACATTGCTTTTATCTATTTTCTTGGATATTAAGGGTGAAGATGTCACCCTGTGTATGGTGCAGTTTCATTACTTAATAGTCTGTGAGTACCTCCTCAGAAAATCAAGAATCTTTGCAAATTGTAGACAGTATTTTACCAAGGAAAAGCTTCGAGGACTTAAACGCTGATGCTTTAACCATATTATCAAATCAAAAGCAGGCTCATATTCTATCAGTTGTGAAACTCAGGTATTGTGTTGTCACTGGTATCAAAGACTCTGAAGCAATCCCCAGCCCTGCCCGAAAGCTAGATCTAAATAATGTATATAAACTGCAAAGACGATTCGGATGTAATTATGTGTATATTTCTAACTTTGATCTCACTAAGACTGATGGTCCACATACATGTGTGAGTTATTAAAAGACCCTCTCACTCATTCCACTACCCCTGTGCACAGACTGGGTGAAGCAGAGCTGATATAAGACCTTCCTTTGTGACTCTTTAAACTCTGAAAGGCTTTTTCTCCCTCTGTTTGAGAGGGCTGTGGTCTCATCCCAGGTCAGACATCGTATTTACTCTTTACTATGATGCCTTTTGACTAAGTTTTATTTATATTATGAAGCTCCACTCACTCATTCTCAGGTTGAGAGCTTGAAGGTCTGCTGGCGCTCACGAATAGCTCATTAGCCAAAGTGATAGTTACATCAGAGGGATGTTTTATAAAGCAAGATTACCAGTTAAACTGTTCTTCCAAAAGTCAATTCTACTTAAAAAAAGACAATTTAAATACATGTCTAAAAATGTTTAAACCAGTCTGACAAATTGATACTTCCCCTCGAAGGTTCCTCTTTACTGTTGTACTGTCTGCATGCAGAACACTTGTTTGCTGTGCATATTTGCTTTTAAATGCACTGCAATCATAGGAAAATGAATAAGCAAATTTGGCTGTAGTCTCGCAGCAAGCAGCCATTTGGCATCAATTAAATAATACAATAAATACAAGAGGGCTACACGGCCAATCTGAGGGTATTTAAACAGCACAATCACCATATGGAGTATCTTAAATCACTTGTACCCCTGGCTGGGGTCCTGTTTCATCTTCTACATATTTGTTTGATTTATGATTACAGCAGGGCACTGTGACACTGTAAAATAGCAGAGATAAAACACAGGAACTAAACAGTAAACTTAGGGAGGAAATTACTTGATAATGATAAAATTATCTTTCCATGCAGCAAGATAATCTGACTTGACAAGAAATCTTGAAATTAGTTGGTTGAAATATGTAGAAAAAGCTTCTTTTTGTTTTTTAGATCAGATTACTTCAGGTTAGCACAGTCCCTGACAGAGGTTACAGCGCTGATGCCCTCCCCAACCTGCACACACAGAAGCACGATGAATGACCAAACTGTTAACTTGGACATCGTGAGCATGCAGCTGGAAGATGACGCTTTTTTCGGTACTGTTAAACTTTAATTTAGAGGCAAACTCTGCAGGATTTGTCAGTTGCTTTTTGGAAAACATCTGAACACGACTCCCCAGAGAGGCAGAGCATCGGTGGTCAGGCGGAGCTGCAGAGTGGAAAACAGCCCAAACAGCGGTAGCGCGCCTAAAGCTGTGAATCAGAGAAATAAATGATATTTGGTGGTTATGTTCTAAAGCACAAAAACAATCCTGTGGGAAGGTGCCTCATGCTGAATTCTGTGAGAATTCAGCCAAAGCTTCATCCTGTCCGTTGTGTGTGTGGTCGCTGGCCAGCCCTGTGTCTCTGAGTGTATTTCAGCCACACACTCCATTTTCAAACGGACACAGACCTGTAGCACTCAGTCAGAGTCGAGGTCCGTTAAGCAGGCTATGTGTAGAACATGGGAACACGTGGGAAAATGTTTTCAGAAGGTCTAGGAGATAGATAAAACACACAGAACTTGACCAGAGCTTTATTTTTTCTGCTTTGAATACATAAGGAACACTGCTGGGAAGCTACAGATGATGTTAAAAAAAAAGAAACAAGAAAGAAATCACTATTCTAAGTGTAACATCACTGAATACTAGTGGACTAGTGGAACTTTAGTGTTAGTGTCAAGCTGTCTGTGGCTTCACTTTATCCAATGTAGCTTGTTTCACCTGTAAATTACTTATTTCGAAGAAGTTTAAAAGAGGCCTAAAAGAATTGTATAATCAATTTAAGATGATACCATGAAAAAAAACATTTCAGATCTTGGCTAGCACTGAAGCTTTTGCAGTGAACAGACCGAGCTAACAGACGTTTTAATCAAAATAAACTCCTCTGGGCTCACTGCTTCTCTTTTCTTATTGTTTATTTGGCTCCGATTTCCTCAGCCTCCTTCATGAAACACCCCACAGTACCTGTGTATTCTTGTTACACACTGTCCTCGGAGCAGTTACACTATAGATAAACACAGCGGCCGTCAGGCCAGGGTGACCGTATACAGCGTGTTTGACCGAGAGCAGCCGTGGGGACATTTGTAATTTCACTTCCAACAGCCAGGAAACTCGGGGACTCGGAGACGCAGCAGTTGGCTTCGATTCAGGCAAATCTAATCGGTAACCATGGTTACAGGCCGTCTGAATACAGTGTCACCACCGTCTCCCAAATATACCACAAGTGAGGACAGAACCAGCAGTCGGTTTCACAGTGCAGCAGCCGGTGTATCCTGCCTCCATCCATCAGGTGTGAAGATGTAGAATGCTCATTTAAACACACATTCAGAGCGAGTGGCCGTTTCATAACACGATCAAAGAGCATAAAACGCTCGCTGTTAAATTCTCCTTCAACATCACTTGTCCTCAGTTTAACCCCGAAGCAAAACACTGTTGTCAGAGACAATGAGTCAACCCCCAGAGGAAGACTGAGCGCAAAAGTCAGTGTTACCCCAGCAGATCTCTTGATTAGCGTTTTCTCCCTGTAGGCTCCCACAACAAGGAGCCAGCAGCCTCCTACTGCAACACCAAGATGTACGCCTCCTCCACCGCCCAGGAGAGGAGAGAGTCCGCCGAGGACGGAGAGGACGAGGAGGAGGAGGAGGACGAGGAAGGCAGGGAGGAGGAGGAGGAGCAGAGGCCCCTGTGTTCTGGCGTGCTGGGCTACCCGGTGGTGAGGGACCACACCCTGGGGCTCGGGCTGAGCGGCGCTGCAGACGCACAGGCTGGAGACAACACACAGAACCAGACATACAAAGGTGACGACAGAAACACCCATCTCAACTGTTAAAACAATAGTTTATTTTTAGCTCAAGAAAGACGCCATTTCATAAACACATTTCTATTTTTGCCTCGCGGAATAACACTGAGGAGACAGTTTTAATTACACTTGCGTTAAACAAATCACTTTCTTGTTCAAACGGACTCAAAATTTCCTGCGAATCTGTGAAGCTCGCCCTCTAAAGTTTCACTCCACAATTGTAATTGGCGCAGAAGTTAATTTAGAAAAGCCCCCAAAAAAATCCCTAAGCCCCAGAGGAGGAATGTCACACCTATTAAAAATCCAAACATGGATTATGTGTCATTATGGTGAAACCTAAAACCGCCTCAGTAATAAAACGTAAGAGGATTATATCCAGCAACCGGTCCGGGGTCACCCCCTTTTGATCGTAGGTCGCGACTAAATAAAGGCTTTACAGGAAACATTCTGTAAAATGGTGTTGTTGACATCACCGTATCTGATGAGTCAGGTCGTGTTTAATTTATTTGGGAAATCCGAGATCGTGGCTTTAATTATTTACTCAGCTACTGTGAAAATTAGACTCTGCGGCACAAGTAAGGAGAGTTATAAAATCCTCAGCTGCGTCTGGAGTCGATATCCCCGGCGAGCTCCGGGAGAAATCCTCACTTTCACAGTCCGCCTGCTGAGATACGTCGAGCACTCCAGTTGGTGTCTGGGGCCCGACCTCACATAGCCTCTAGTCGGAGGAAGCCTCTGTGCAGCCAACTTAAACCCCCATAAAATCATCCAGTGTGAACAAAAGCTCCTGCACACACACACACACACACACACACACAGGCACTCCCTATATTTTAACTGCCAAGTTAAACGCGCCGTGATTCCCCGCTGCGATGGGGAAACCGTGTCAGCGTGTTGATTTGATAGTAATATCCCATAATTTATCCGCTGCAGCCTTAAGAGGATTTCTGCAAGAAGAGAGAGCAGAGTCATATTGATCCCTATAAACAAACGTACAGAAAATGCCGGTTTAATCTCCAGCCATCGCCTGCACAAAGCCTAAATGAGAGGAGCTGAAGTCCCACTGGTGCGATTGTCGACCAGGGTCAGACCTGTTTTCATCTGTAGGATGGATGTTAGGATGGAGGAGGTGGTAAGCGCCAGTAAAAGCTAAATGATGAGAGGGCACAACACAGGAAGATGCTTCCCATGAGGCACAGTTCTAATAACACACCCTGTTGTGTGTGTGTGTGTGTGTGCGTGCGTGTGTGTGTGTTCATGTCTGTTTGCACACACGTCTCTCCCTCCAGAGCACCAATCAGAGGAGTGGGTGCGTCAGCGTCCCAACGAGGTTGCGGAGGAGTCGGCCCAGTGTCAGGAGACACCGGCCGGGGAGGATGACAGCGACACGGATCTCACCTACGGAGAGGTGGAGCAACGGCTGGACCTACTGCAGCAGCACCTCAACAGGTGGGGAGAGGAAACAGCATGTTGTCAGCTGAGCACCACACGCTAACGTGGCCTCTGACTGTGATGATCTGCGGCCTCGTTTATATAATCCTTCACAGGCTTTATCTCAGATCCCATCATATCACCGTTTCAGAGAATATTCTGGAAATCAGGTGGCTTTTCAATGTAGTTTTCACACCTTCAGAAGGAACCTCCGCTCATTTCACACATGACTACTACGGCATATGTGAAAAAAGCCTTTAGTGTCTCCAGAGGGAGCGGTGTGAAGGCTGATAAATGCCCTCAAGTGATGTCTCTGGAGTCAGCATCAGTCGGTGCCAAAGACAAGTTTGAGAATGATTCAGATGTGGAGTTAGAAAGAAGTCAGCCTGAGACTTAAAGCTTCGACTGTACCAGCATAACATACCTGAACTTTAGACTGAACTGTCCAGTTGCACTGTGGGTAATGTCGGCTCTGGGACTCATTACAGAAATGTGTGAACCTTGTACCTAAATTAGGATGGCAGAGACCCCTATTCAGAATTACTGGCAGCACCAATATCATAAGGTTTGTATGAGGAACAACATGAGAACTAAAATATTACGATTGAGAGGCAGCTTTACTGTTGGAGAAGCTAACATCCATGTTGAATCCATGACAAGTGCTGATTGAATAGTCAAGTTCACAGTTCGAGTCACAGTCTATATCTTGCACCATCTCCTGATGGTGCAAGATATAGTTGTAAGCTCAGAAATAATACTATAATAATAATAAGCAGAAGAAAACTCACCCAACTTGGACATTTTTCTGTAATGAGGCCCGAGGGTTTGACAAGAAAGGAAAATATTAAATCTGCTTTTTGTAGTTTTTAGAATCACATAAATCCAGATGTAATGAATGGAAGTGATTATCTGAAACTTTGAAGCACAGAAAGTCTTCTTTCAGAGATGAGACTCGTGACCTTTAGATAACTAAAAACCCCTTTGTGATTCTGTTTGGTTCAGTTCCCATTATAGGTTTTTTTATTTTTTTTTATGTGTCTTCAACTTCATTTCCACACAGTCATCTCTCAGAGCTCGCAGGATTTCTGCCTGTAATTGGCAGAAAATTCCCACAGAGACATTTTTAAGGCCAGACACTCGCCGCAGCCGCGTTAATGCGGAGAGCGGACTGTGCGAGCAGCTTGGTGTGATTCTCAGCTGGTGCACCGATACAGATGAGGGGGAGGCAGACAGTCAGCAGCTGTCTATTTATAGCACGCAGCCACGAGATGCAGACACATTGCAAAGACTCTTGACGTCATCCTGCGAGGTCTGCGCGCCGGATGTCATGGTGAAGTTGCGGAGTGCACTTTAGGAGGAAACGGGCAAGAGTTTATCTGAGGAGGCGCAGGAACAGACCGGAGCCAAAGTGTTTACGTGGACCTACTGTCCTCCGAAGAGCCAAACAGGCTGCTGGCAGAGCGACAGAGGCTTCCCCCCTCTCCCTCTGTGTTTCCTCTTTTTTTTTGCTGATGGACCGAAAAAAGGAGTGTGTGGAGAAAAGAGGTGATTCACCATCTCAGACACTCCGTGCTATGATGTAACTTGCTGCATAGGTGATGACACACAGTGCAGGTGTTCAGTATTCCTCTACCTGCCCGACAGAAACTCTGCTGCCAACATCAAAGTGTCTCTTCAGCTCATCTGTTCTTTACAATTCAAGTAAAAAGTGCGTTCACGACACTGAACTATAATTTGAAGGTACTTGTTAATTCATTTCCTACATCATACATCTACATCATCACATTTCAGAAGGAATTATTGCACTTTTTACATTTGTTTATCACAGCTGCTGCCGTTATTTGTTTCTTTGTGCATTCAAGCTTGTGAAAATCGTATAAAACAAGCTCCATTTTTAGGTAAAATCAGCTTCCCTTCAACCAGATACATTACAGAGCCGCTTAAATCCTCTGGAATCATTACTGAAACTTTATTAAAGGTTAAGATTACTTATCTCTTTAGCTTTATCAGGCTAACATGTCGTAGTTCCTCCTCTTATTGCTTTTCAGAAGCGCTGTATTTCTCCATTTACATTAAACCACCTGCAGTTGTGAAGTTTTAAGGTTCCAGACTCCCCCTAGTGTTTGGTATTAATATTGATTACCCGTCCACCATCCCATAATGATGATAGCACTGCACTTCACTGTAATTAAATACATTTTCAGACCTTTTGCTTCTTGCCTTTCAGACCGACACTCTGCACTATTCGTATTGTTTAGCGTTCCTGACAAAAGTAGGGCGAAAGATAATAGCCGTCATCATATTAATCACGGAGCTGACAGTCGAGCAGCAGTGATGAGATCAAATTATTGATCCCTGTGGTGAAATTGGGTCGCTGCAGAAACAAGACGAATGGAGAGCAAACACAAAGCAAACAGTGGCAAATGCAACACAACATTAAACACAGAGCAAGAGTGTGTGGGTGTTACAGGCCCGGTTTAATAATACTTTACTGAGAACTATTGATTGCCATCAGTATTTAAAATGAGTATTGATTTGGTTAACCCAGCATCCAAACAATCAACTTTCAAGACTCATTTTGCTGCATAAACAGTCAATAAATATAGTAAATCTGTCCAGTTCAGTTCAAGAACAAGTCAAAGTTAAAAAAGTTTAAATTATACAGCGTTATTCTCTGTCCGTCCATCAGACTGGAGTCCCAGATGACGTCAGACATCCAGGCCATCCTGCAGCTCCTCCAGAGGCAAACCACAGCCGGTCCCCCCGCCTACAGCACCGTCACCTCCAGCCCCGAGTACCAGAGGCCGGCCATCAGAGTCCAGCCCGCGGTCCAGACAGAGCTCAGCCTCGCTCCCGCTCCGCCTCGGCCACAGGTACTTCACTGCGCTTCAGGAGGAGGGGTGACTTTGTGTAACATGCTGCATTTTTTTAAAGAAATCTGAGACATATAAGAAACTACTGGTGTGACACAGTCCCAGTATTTTCCAGATTGGCTCAGATTCAGTTTGTTAAATCAAGTAATCACAGTAATTAAGTCAAAGAACATGAATCTCTTCAAGTGAGAGTGGGCCTTGTGCATCAACTCCAGGATGTTGATGTGTAATTATTGACAAGTTTGTGGTCATAGACATATATACCTAGACGCCTCACTGAGCGCTGGACCGCACGTTGCTGTCGCCGCCATATTGGATGTGGGAGCTCCGCCCTGTGCACTAATACAAGTCAGTGGAGTGAACTTTATAAAGCGCCTTCTACAAAGTGCTGTAAGTTAATGCTTCTCATTTACACACACACACACACAACAATATATTTGGGAAACAGATAGGAAACAATATGTGACATTCTCTGATGATTATAAACGTGAACTACTCCTTATATGTTCAGTATACAGGTCGGCACCAAACCACAGTATGGATTTTTACAATGTTTTTATGAGTGTTTACAGCTGCCAATGTATGTAACTCTGTTACTGTGATGATACATGACAGTTAAATATTGAATCTGTCTATAATAACCAGATCCTGACAGGTAAATGTGACATCTGTCTGTCCATACTGTCAACTTGGCAATTTACCATCTGGGATCACTAAAGTATTTCTAATTCAAGAATATGCATTAATTCATAATAATAAGCCGAATGCAACTTTACTTTTGCAATTAAATGTTATCATACACATTATCATATTTTATAATCTTCTGTCATGGTTCTGTCAACTATATTACAGTTAAATATTCATTGTGGCCTCTGCTGGAAGTTTACCACTTCACATACAGAACAACCCCTGACCCTGTTTCTTCTCTCCTCTGTCACCAGCTGCTGCTCATGAGGGAAACGTCGCTCTCTGCAGACGAAGTCATCAAGGAGTTTGCTTTAGATACGGAACGTGTCGTGAGATGACTTTTGTTGGCAATTATGAAATTAACAAATAAACACTGATTGAAAGATGACGTGATGATTTCTGTGATATCCTGTCGTTGCTGGGACACAAATAAATTTTCACGTCCGAGGGACATCAAAGGATTTGTGATGCTGATGTAATGAGCAAGTTTCATGAGGCTCATCCTGCCTTCAAAACTTTGTCACAGCCTCACACTTCAATAAAAGTTCAGTTGCTGATGGCTCATTTTCCCATAACCCCCTGCTTCCATCTCTGAGAAACCCCGGGGAGAGGACACTGCCCCCCCCCTTCGGCTCCAGGCAGGACGAGGCAGGAGTCGAACCCGTGCAAGCACCTCTGTGGTGACCACAAGCCGGGAACACACTCACCGCACTACCAGTCCACGAGCACTTCAACTTCTTCTCTGGGCGCTTTTCATTCTGTACTTCAAACTTCACTGCGTGAAATAAGAATCAAACTCAATCAAGACTCAAACCCACAACCTCAGAACTGCCAACCAGTCTTCTATCAGTCTGAGCTACTGGATCTGACTGATGCTCACTGTTTCTTTCACATTTCACTCTTTTAAACCTCATTGAGTTTTTAGTGTTGAATGTTGAGGTTCAAAAGAGTGAAATGTGACAGAAACAAATGGAATCAGTCAGATCCAGTAGCTCAGGCTGATAAAGGCCTGGTTAGCAGGTCTGAGGTTGCAGGTTCAATCCCTGGGTAGTTTAGGTGATTTTTAAACCTTATGTCCAAAACAAAGAGTGAAATCCTCTGAGAAACAGAAGTTTCTCCCCAACTCATTAGCTCAGGGAGATAAAGTGCTGCAGTGAAGACTGAACGTCGTGGGTTCGATTCTTGATTGATTTTGGAATGCTGAAGTTCAAAAGAGTGAAATGTGAAAGAAACAGTGAGCATCAGTCAGATCCAGTAGCTCAGACTGATAGAGGACTGGTCAGCAGTTCTGAGGTTGTGGGTTTGAGTCTTGTTTGGGTTTGATTCTTATTTCACTCAGTGAAGTTTGAAGTACGAAATGAAAAGCGCCCAGAGAAGAAGTTGGAGTGCTCGGTGGACTGGTAGTGCGGTGAGTGTGTTCCTGGCTTGTGGTCACCACAGAGGTGCTTGCACGGGTTCGACTCCTGCCTCGTCCTGCCTGGAGCCGAAAGGGGGGGGGGCAGCGTCCTCTCCCCGGGGTTTCTCAGAGATGGAAGCAGGGGGTTATGGGAAAATGAGCCATCAGCAGCTGAACTTTTATTGAAGGTTGAGTTAACGCCAGATCAGCTTCATGAAACTTGCTCATTACATCAGAATCACAAATCCTTTAATGTCCCGCAGACGTGGAAATGTATTTGTCCCAGCAGCGACAGGATATTATTTCACAATTGCCAACAAAAGTTATCTCATGACACTTTTTTCAGATTAAGCAGGTCTAAATGATGATGACTTTATCTGCAGAGAGCGAAGTTTCCCTCATGAGCAGCAGCTGGTGACAGAGGAGAGAAGAAACAGGGTCAGGGGTTGTTCTGTATGTGAAGTGGTAAACTTCCAGCAGAGGCCATAATGTATATTTAACTGTGATATACTCCATGACAGATCATAAAATACAATAATGTATACAATAACATTTAATGGTAAAAGAAAAAAGTTAAGTTGCAGTAGGCTACTATTATAACTATGCACCATATATGCAGTTTTTTTTATTATTATTCTTTTCTGCATATACTTGACTTTGAATGGAAGCAGCTATACATACAGTTACATACATTGGTAGCTGTAAACAGTGATAAAAATACACACATAAGAATGTTACATGAGTTGATTTTGGTTCCTATCTGTTTCCCAAATATATTGGTGTGTGTGTGAATGTGTAAATGAGAAGCATTAACTTACAGCACTTTGTAGAAGGCGCTTTATAAAGTTCACTCCACTGACTTGTATTAGTTGACGGGGCGGAGCTCCCACATCCAATATGGCGGCGACGTTGACGAATCTCTGAAAAAGACAAATTGAACATGTAGAAGTTTCAGTCTTTGAGAAAAATAAAGCACATATTAATTAGGAATTAAAATAATCATTACTGACACCCTGAATTTTAATCATTGTTTTCTTTTAAAAAAATAATTGGCCTTTAAAAAATGAACTGTCATTTTAGTAAGCTTATGAAAACATCGGTGTTTGAAATGATGGAGACTTAAACTTGTACTTTTCTGCCACAGTCCTTGTCACAGGAAAGTGAAACTGTACATCCATAATTTGTGCAAAATTGATTGTGTCCAGAGAAGCAACAAAGAATCTTTAGGTATTAAAAATCCTTCAGTAAAAACACATTTGTAGAGGCATCTTCAATGACTCAGTGACCGTCTGCTTCCTAATAAGTATTCAAACTCGAGTCTATATTCTGCTGCGAGCTGTGAAAACTGAGCCACGGTAAAACTGTAAACGTCTCCAGCTCCTATCAGACAGTGTCAGGAGCGGGTCAGCTGCTTCTGTCCAAACACACATTTGTACGGTGTCTGCGTGTCATCTGTTTCCTCTCATCTATCTGTCTGTAGTCTCTCTGCCAAATGGCTCATGACGCCCACTGTCTTCCCTCAGAGCCCCGGCCCAGAAAAGGCCCAGAACAATTCCAAAGAAACCTCCCCGGTCCTCCTTCACACAGAGACTCTTCCAGACGGGAACTTCGCCGCCACACACACAGAGCAGAGACACACACACAACAACAACAACAGCAGCGTGGACTCTCTAGAGCAGCAGCAGCCTCCGAGGTTCCCCTCGGGCCGACAAGCCTCTCTACCTGACGTCCCCAGCAGCTCAGGAATGTTGGGACTCCACAGGCCAGTTTCTGACCCGGGGCTTCCAGGAAAGTAGACTGCCGGTCTTCTCTCAAAGCTTGACTCAGGGTCTAAGAAAGAGACTGAATATGCAAAGGAAACAAACTGTAGACTTTTCTTCCATTCCTTTTGGGAAAATTCTGCCCTGCCCTTCCAACTCTCTGATGTATAAAGTCCATTTATACAGAGGTATTTATACACTATATTATTAACATGTGTAAAGTCGTCATCTACCGTGTACATACTCCAATAGAACACTGCCAGCAACACGGGGCACCTGATGTGCTTTTTCTAAAGAGAGATATGCATGTTTCTGTTTCTCATGGTTCCTTTTAGTTTCTGGTGCATGTTCCTCACACACACACACACACACTGCAAAACTCACCGGGCAATCAGGTGTGATCTTGGCATGCTTACAGACTACTGTAGCTATCAAGTCTCATTTTGTACGACTCTCTCCCTCTCCGCGGGGACAAAAACGCTACTTGAAACTCCCTCCGAGGCATTTCTACACTCCACACCGCAGCTTTGAAGCTCGTCTTTTACCTGCAGCTCCGAAACGATCGGCGACAAAGGAGGTCTGTCTGTATATTTAGCGTGCCTACTGTACACAACATTTGCCACAAAAATCACTTCTTATTCAGCTCAAAGTCCAGACCGCAGTGGAACAATAATGTGTGTCGACATCCCATAGCACAACAAGACTCTTTGTCAGTCTTTGAGAGCAATAATGTTGAAACGAACTGACTTTAATACGCTCTGGCGGCTATTTTATACAAACCAGAGCGAAGAGGAAAAAAAAACAAACAAACAGCATTTTGTGTGGTGAATTTATTTGTTAGGATCCGTCTCAAACATCAGGGCGTTTCAGTGGGTAACTGTAAATGTTCAACACAACAAACTGAATGCTTCAATTGTGGATTTTAGTAGATTTAAAAACATAGAATCACCTTATAACCAGCTGCATCGTGTCAATATTACATAAGCTTGGTTGTGGGGTGTTTGCAGTCGCAGTCAGGACATTAACGGCGAGGCAGTTTGGAGACTTTAATGACTTCTACTAATTCTGTTACATCATCTGTACCGGCCAGTAAAAGCTTTAAAATTAAATATCATCATCATCATCATCATCATCCCGAAATGAACATTTCTGTCTGGAGCTCAGTTTAATTCTGTCTTGCAGACTAACCTCCTCACGTCGGTTTAAAGCTGTTGTAAGACTTGTCGTTTTCGCTCACCTCCTGTCTTTTATGCAGTGAGCAATGCCCACAACATTCCTCCATCACGCTGTCACAGAAAAAGAAAGGTTGTAGAAATGATTAAAACCCCCAAACTGCCCTGATTTAATGTCCTCTGCAAGCGTGTATGTAAATGACTGCAGCTGTCAGACAGGAAGTGACGTCCTGAATCTTCTTCACAGCCGGAGGGAAACTCTCGACTATCGCGCGATAGTTTTTGGTTGCATGCTTTAGGTCTTCCATTATCTTCTTAAACAAGTACGATTTAAATCATCACTAACGACGCATCGTCAGAAAAAACCTAAACATAAAAAAATGAATAAATACAACAAAAAAAAAATGTTCATGTTTGGGGCCGAGGACGCAGCTCAGCCTTCAATAGCCTTAGCTTTATAAGCCTGCTCTAGCCTTTACAGACAACATGGATCCAATGCAACAGACACCTGCTTCTCCACCGTCACACATGTAAATGTACTGAACCTGAACGTTTTTAGGCTGAACTGCATGACGAAAAAAATTAGCCATTTTAGATTCCTTAACTACACGAATTCCCACACGAGCTCATGTATTGCATGGAGACTGCACTCGAACTTAATTATTGAAAAAGGTCTCAATCAGCTGTGTGTGACATGTATCGACGCATAAGGTCCAGCACATAAAACTCAACCAGAGACGGTTAGACCTATTTTTCTAAAACAGAAGTATTTAATTTGCCATTATTTTTCTATGTGACTTGTTTGTTTTTTAAAACAGCCCCTGGTGTTAGTTAGAACGGTGTGGACTGCTGGCGGGATGATGAAGGTGATGAATGCACTGCAGAGCCTCTCAATGTAGCAGCAAGACGTCAGTGACGGGCGACACTTTGAGCTTCGTGCTGTTGAGATTGTTTGTCTCGAGTTGATATTGCACATTGATTTTCATGTTTCTCCGTTTTTTCCGTCTGAACTTACTCAACTCTTTACTGTCACATGAAGTCCAATGGAAACCTCCTCACCCCTCGGTAATAACACCAAGCGCTCACGTTTCCTACGCTTCGAGAGGAGCCGAAGTGAAGAGGTGATGGCGGGATTGAGACGGACAACACAGATGTTTCCAGCAGAACGCGGGGTGTTTTCTTTGATAAGCTTTCTTTCCAGAGCACAGATGTAGAACAAAAGTTGCTGAGGCCTAACTCGACACGTCCAACGTCCTGAAAAAGAGTCGTCCACTGAACTTTCATGGGATTTGCAAACTTTTGCACAGAGATTAGAAAAAAAACTTGCTGTACTGGATATAAATGTCACTTTTTAAATCTAGTGCTGTTCACAATTGTTTTTATGCATTTTTTAAATGTTTGCCACTGTATTTTATACAATGCAACACTTAACAGCTAATTTGAATGTTTCCATTCTTAACTATATTTAAAGAAAATAAATATATTGTGTAAATAGACTGGGGGGGGAAAAATGCGCAATTGTATAAATTAATAAACAGAATGCATACTGATTAAAAAGTGTTTATTGTGAGTAACAAAATATGACTTTTACTACAACAATGTGTCATGCAGAGCTGACTTTACTGCAGTTTTGACATGTGAAAATCTGAACAGAATGTTTACAGCATTTGTAGCTATATAATAATAATTTCATATCTCAGTATCATTAATAACAGGTGTCAGTGGATTTAACACAGTCACTTTGGCTTGTTATGAAGCTAAACTACATCTATGATCTACTGTCCTTTTATAAAAACAAGTGCACAGAATATCATACATGACAAATCATAAGTCATGATGCTTCCATTACTGTAAAGTTATACTTTTATTATATTAGAACATACATTCGGAGATTATAATGGCACAATAGGTAAACAGGATCCTTATACAATCAGTTCACATTGCAGTTTCCGATAGAAGCCAGAGCTTATTATTCACACGTATATGATGGTTAGTAGATTAATTCCTACATTATTCCACTGAAACCTCCATTCTTTGACTTTCATAATATACTGACACTAATCTGCTTTTATTTTGAAAAACATCACGTAAGGGCTTTAAAGACACCGACATGTTTATCTATTATATTCCCTCTAATGTGGATACATACTGTGTATATGTATGTGTGTGTGTGTGTGTGTGCACCTGATACACCTTCAGCACGTCCCTGTGTCACATACAAGACTAAAGCATTACAGCAAGCATTACAAGCAATGGGTACTTCTCCGTCACGGCTCATGACAGCTCAGTCCGATATACTGGCCTCCCCTCTGCATCGCTGTGAGGCAGCGCTCCGCAAAAACCCACCGCCGAGTGGTTCGTTAAATGCCCTGACCTCGTGGTGCGGGACACACGGCAGCACTTAGATGGCCATTGTGCAGAGGATGAACTGTGGACAGGGAGAGCAGAGGCAAAGAGTGTCAACAACCACGGAGTCGTTTTTGGGAAATCACCCGCAGGAGCGCAACAGGAAAATGCTAATTAAAGCTGCGCTCGTGCTGAGACGGCAGGTCATTACAGCGAGGGATGAAGAGCAGAAAGTTGGGTGATTTATCTGTGCGCCAGGGACCGTAACAATTAAGTAAGTAGGATTAAAATACCTGGTTTAAATCAGGTGGAATTAGGGGCTGTAACTAAATTATTAGGGGGCAAAAGTGGAGGAGGAACAACAGGTTTTTTAGTTTCATTTTTGGGAAGGGACCCTTTCCGAGTGGCACAGGGAGCCTGTTTATACTTGGCATTAACATCGTTCCGAGGTGACAAGTCAGGCTGAAACGTGGTAAATGTTCAAATTCAGTAGAAGGATCTGCTCTGCAGGCTCTAGTTGAACACAAGCTTCATTCTAGTAGTCTCTCACACACTTTGATACAGGCTAAATAAACTGTAGGATGGAGCGAGAGCCACAAAAATAAAACAGGACTTTGTGAGAGGTGGACTTACATCATCATACTGGAAGTTGACAGAGCCCTGATGCATGGTATCTCTCCGCCGGAAGTTCTCTGTAACGGGGAGAGCAAACGCTTACAGCACGATTTCAATAAAGCTCACTTCACAACACCTGAATGTCACGACACTTCAGGGGATTCCAGGTGGAGGAAAAACCAGAAGCAATTTCACCATCAGTCTGCGTCTGCACAGAAGTCGGGTTATTTCCACCCGCCACTGATCCTGGCTCTGTTTCTCTTACCTGTGAGAGCTCGCAGTTTGACACAGCAGGCCACGTAGTCGTCGAAGAAGATCCTTCCTCCTTTGTTGTAGCGTTTGATGATGGCGTTCAGAGCCTGAGGACTGACACGGTAGCCTGAAAAACAAAACGTCACAGTCACTGAACCTTTTTTTCCTCATTTCAACATTCTTTTCTGTGAGGCTGTGTGCGAAAAGAGCAACTTCACACGGCTGTGAAGCCCTACGATCTTTTTAAAAAACAATGAAGGAAGTGAGTTGGTAAAATATTATGATAAGATTAATATCCTGAAATGTCGTCTCGTTCGCCGACTTCTCCATCTCAGAGGTACCGCGTGAAACACGGTTAACATGAGTAAACTGGATCCTCTGGATTTTAATTAACATCGTTTTTGAATAAATAATGCAAGTGCAAAACTCAACAAAACGAGTCAAACGACCTGATTAAAATGCAAGTCACAGATATGTTTATTCCTCCCTCATAACTCCTGCTCTTAAAGGGCCGCCTGTCATTTTGATGAATAGATGTAATAAAACAGTATATAGAGCATGTGTAGTAATGTTTTCCTCTGTTGAACTGTGGATAATATTCAGCATGTGCCTCCGCTGTGATCACAAGCCCGATAAGTCGGAGAGGGATCGCTCTAATCGGCTCATATTAAAGCCTAACTGACTCCTATGAGGTCTAATTAAGTGTCATTAAACATTCTGATCAACGTCGGACCTGTCATCTCGATCATGTTAATCATCCATCATGTTAAACCGTTCAAGCCCCCTCACCCATAGAGCTGATTGCCTGGCTCATCTCGTGAGGCTCCACGGTTCCGCTCCGGTCCTGGTCGAACATCATGAAGTTCTGCTTCCAGCCGTTCAGAGCGGTGAAAAGCTCCTTGAACTCATTGAAGCCCATCTTGCCCGTGAAGTCCCTCTGGTGGACGCGGGGTTAAGATTTAATAACAGCTGACTCAGAGGAAGGGGGAAGCAATGAAGAAAGCGGCTGCTGCGAGGCTCAACCACAGCTACTGGTAATATGTCACATCTCTGAGGACCGGAGGTGTCGGTACAAAAAGGATACGTCGAGCATTGCGATCATGATCCTGCACGTCTCCAGGCTGAACGCTGTCAAGACAATAAAACAAGAGCGGGATTAGATTCTGCTGGTGGCTCCGTGGGACTGATTCTGACTCGTGCGATCCAAACATTTCCCATAACTCCACAGTGTCGTGAAGTCTGAAAAGTCAACATTTATGAAAAAGGATTCACAACACATTATCTTGAAAAACTTTCACTAAAAAGCCTCTATAAATGAATGTTCCATCCAAAACACTCTCAGGCTCCACAGGGAGAAACACGCACCCGTCATAACTCATGACGACACACACCGAACGCTTCACTCACAAACCACAATAGAGGCTTTGTGACGTGACATGACATCCGTCACAGGTGAGTCATGTAATGGTATAATCTGATCGTCAACATTAGCCGTACAAACCTGCTTTTGTATTAGGAGGCATGCTCACAAAACATCCTGAGGCTAAAAGTTTTCTCCTGACAAAAACCTGCACGTACTCCGCTGATGGTTGCAGGTAATGTGCTCATGTATCAGTGTTGTGTTAAAACACCACTTAAAAAGCTCATTTTGGTGCCGGGGGAGTGATTAAGGATCCAAAAAGTTGTTTTCTTTTCCAGCTCCTAATCTCCCCAAAACCTTTTCTCACACCACTTGGTTTAACATTTCATTAAGTGTTACTTAAATACAGACAAAGTTAAGGCCGATTTCTCTTCATTACCCCAAATAAATTGGTGGTTTGTGGTTTCTCTTTTCATAGTCACACAACCTGACAGGTGACCGATGGGTACAGGTGCTTGTAAGGTGTGTCTCTGCTTTTGTTTCACATCTGAAGAAAGGCTCGCAGCCAAACGTCACATGGTGGTAGTAAATAGTCTGAGGCATGTGGATTCTGTGACGCATATTTTAAAATAGTTTTACATACTATTCATCCTTGCGCTCCTGCAAATTGATAAATCATCTTTTTCACATGAACTCACACAAACATATCAGCAAACATTGTGCACACAGTCGATATGTTTCAGTTGTGGTTTTACAAGCTGTCGCTCACTTCCCCTCCAGGGAAACCCCACCTGACTGTTCAGGAGTCCTCCAATTCGCTACTACAAGTCCAAGAGCATGTGACGGCATGTTACATTCTTTGTCTGTCCAAGAATAATAAAAATCACTTGAGGGCATTAATCTGAACTGAGCGATGTAAAGGGAGGGCTGTGATTAATGAAGGGAGAGTGGTGAACTTACGAGTGTAGCTGCCGGTGAAACCGGACTGGGTCAAACACCTCTGGAGCTCCTCAGCGTCAATTTCACCGTCCTGGACAGAACAGGAAGCAATATTCAGACATTTTAACTATCAGAGGGATTTCAAAAAATAAAAAAAAGGTTATAAGGAGGCTGGTCTGCTGGTCAAGTGTGAAGTGATGAGAGCAGAAAAACAACAAATTAAGTTATTCAGCTGACATTTCTCCACACTTACCTGGCCTGCGATGGCTGTGAAGTAACCCCACATTGGATCATTGGCGGCTGGTTGTGGGGCGCCGTATGTACCTGGATAGCCTCCTCCATAGGGGGAGGGATATCCTCCCTGGCCTGGTGCGCCTCCCATTGGCCCACCCATTGGCCCACCCATGGGGCCCCCCATGTGGCCTCCCATGGGGCCTCCCATTGGGCCTCCTGGCATCCCTTGGGGCGGCATCCCCTGAGCTGGCATGCCTGGCATCGGACCCCCATACTGAGGCAGAGAACAG
>CAEMYA010000158.1:900891-914888 GCA_903131615.1 Diplodus sargus | reverse complement strand
CCCCCCCCCCCCCCCCCCCCCCAAAAAAAAGAACCCCTGTCTGTTCTGATTGGTCAGCTCACACACGCCTGAGCTAGCACCACTCACTGTGTTGCTTTTTCGGCGCTGACATGTATGCAGCTTCTGGTCTACAAATTATTTATGCGAATGTGTGACATGGTGATGTCACAAAGTCACAGAATTAAAGGCAGAACTACAACCGAGCAGTTCCAGGCACTTCAGGAGCTGTGTTTTCTGTAGGAGAGAGGAGCTCCCGTTGGCACAGACTTAAGTCTTTTTTTACTTTTGAGACCATTTACATACATAAGTACTTACAGTATATAACACACTTAACACAAGAAATCAAAAACACTTAATAGGTCGCCTTTAAGAAGAGGGCAAAAAAGTTAGTTTGCATTTTCAGTTGGGATTTTAGTTGCTACACACATGTAACATAAAACGGATTCACCGTGAGTATAACCAAAGTTTACATAATGAGATGAACACTCCCTCCGCTTCAAATGTACAAACTTGCCGATAAACTTTTTATGCAAATGATTCAGTTCTGAAAAACAGAAACAATCGAACGTGTGTCTACTTAAGATACCAACATTTTACATGACTGTTGTCTCTCATGTGATCATCTTATGAAGACTATCCCACTTTAAAGAATGCACCGCTTTGGATTTAAGTGTATAAAACTGAACTTTGACCCTGTCACCTTTGGAGGCCATCTGATCTTACTTCAAGCTCCTTTAAACATCACTTTCAGTCTCACTATGAATCAAGACCTTCTGAAAGACTCCCCAGACAGTAAATTAAAGAACAGGATGTGGTTACTGTCCCTCCCTGAAATCATTGGGTCAAAGTGCATTCACAAGGACACTTATAATGACACCAGGTGAGTATTTGTAAGAATTGTATATAAATACTTGTATTAGAGTATAATATTCATAGTTCATTCCTTAAAAGAGTTTTAATAAGCACATCACACTGCATGTCGAGCCTCTTCACACCCACATGCAGTGGGCTACAGGTTCTGTGGTTTCGCCCCTCAATACTGAGGGATGTTCATACCGGAAGAGAGAGTTTATGTTCATTTCTGATAGCTGTGACCACAAACATGGCTCCTAACTTACAAGGGAAACTGAAACAAAGTCTTCTACCGTGGTTTATGCTTGTCTACATTTCTACAGGAGGCTGGGAAACATGTCACAGCACATCTTCGGACAAATTATCGGAAATTCACTGACACACGAGCCCCGGGCTAGCCTTTATGCTAACCAAAGCAGCTCGCTAATCACCATAATGTCACGGTCACAAGTCATTTACTCACCCCACCGTAGCCTGGATACGCCATTTTGTGATATGAAGCAAGCTGTCAAAAGTTTAATATGTTTGAAGTGATTGTCGCCGAATTGTACACGGTGCTAACTTCCGATAAGTCCGAAACAGACGCTACATCACATCCGAGCTGTCCAAAGATGCCGGAAGTGATTGACTGACCGCGCAGATAAACCAATGAGTGAGGAGGAGTAGGAGAAGCCCCGCCCACCAGCTGCGTTCGTATTTAGTGTGCGGCTTTTAGGTGCTGCTCGAAAATCTTAGCTACCCGTGAGCGACGGTCGAAAAGGATGGGAAGCCAGTGATGTAAATGTCAAAAAATATATATCAAATTAGGTAATAAGATTACGAAAATAATCAATTCATCAAATTCGTCGCCTCTATGAGCCCTCAGCTCCTGAATGTCATGTTGAATTATACTATACTGTTCTTATGAAGTTAGGATGCTCCACTTCCCCAGTATTTCAACTGACCCTGAAGAGCTCCCCATGTTCTTTCCCTTGCGGCCTTAAAAGCGTGTTTTTTACTTTTTAATGGCGGAAATGTCCTGTGCAAATGCGTATAGCCGAAAATATAACATATTTGATGCTTTTACAAAGCTAGAGATCCAGTCAACATGTCTGTAAAGCTTTTTAACTTCGGGAAAACGATTTGGGCTGTTCTGCATGGCTTCCTTTCACCGCTAGATGGTGCTGTTGGGACTTCTGCTATTATATATTGCCAAGACTGTATTTTATTTTTACAACTAACACACTTTCTGCAGCAACTTGTAGAAGAACTTTTATACAGAGGCAGAATTAACTAAAACTGCTTTGAAGCATACAACAGCACACCAAAGAGCAGCATAAAATACATTTGAAGTGGAATATATTTAAACAATAAAGTACATTTATGAGAATTTTTTATTTTTTTTTATCTGCTCAAATTTCTAAGGAATATGAAACTCTCTCTTTATCCCTCGGTTGTCTGCATTATTTAGCTTGAACAAAATAAAATGCTCACAAATCGTGTGTGACTTCTATCACAAAGGCCGTCATCTGTGATGGGATTCACACGCTACAAGGTGAGAATCCACATCCCTGAAAGTGATCGGAGGAGACACACCTGTCCTCAAGTGTGTTTCACCCTTCAGTAGCACTCCGAGGAAGCGTGCTGTGAGCGCCACTGTAAAGCAGCGTATTCCGTGATGCAGGAAGCAGGCGGTCAAGGTTGGAGAGGATGTCACAACTTCCTCTTCAACTCTACTGCCGTGTCTCGTGGCTCCAACCAAACATCTGTGCTGGGAAGTGTCCACTTTCCAAACCACAGGGGCATGCTCGACAGATTAGTGAAAATGCGAGTGGCTCTGATAATGGGATACAAGGGCATACATACACTGGCAGCTATGAAGGTAAATATGTTGTAATAATATGCGGGAGCTTGTCTTTTGTGAAACACCTAATGCACATGACAGCGTGGCTTTTAATACGACACGGTATGATTACAGATTTGACACATTTTATAAACAAGCAATGGGAACACAGAGTCTTCAGCCATGGTGTTATGAGTGAATTCTTTCTGTGCTGTTTTTCATTCACAAATATCTTCTTAAAGTCTATTTCCTTGTCTGCAAACATGGGCTTCCTGACAAAACTGTGACAATCACAATCTTAGTATAAGATATTAAAAAACATTGTTATTATTATTAGTGATAATGACCCTTACAGGAAGGGGGAAAACATTTTGCTTTTTTGCTTTCAGCTCACTAAAAGCTTGGGCACTTGCTGTATGGTTTTCTTATCTTCAAACTTAAATACATATATGTTTATAATAAATAATAACACGAGCGGAGGCGGGGAGTCCAGCCAACACGAGCAGATAGACACAGTGTAATGGAAGCTTCACTGACCCATTTTTTAAACACCACCGATTCCCTCACAGTCCCCCAAACAATAACTTCCCAACTCGAACGCTATTCAGCCTCAAGCCAAGAATGCAATTATGGCACCGACACTCACGCCACATCTGGCGAAATCAAAACCAAGCACCCCTGTTTATCCCCGTGAATAAACACTGGACGCCTCCCTGAGAGGAACTGGTTACAGTCGGGGATTTTCAAGTGCCAAATACCCAGCAGCCATTGCAGGAAGTAAACAGTGTTATGTGCTCGACTGATGATTAATGGCTATGAGATTAACCTCACTTCTGCTATGTTGTGCAACCTTCGACGGACAGAAACATTTGGAACACGACCTTTGTACATTGTTTCGTATTAGAACTGGACCAACAATGAGTCAAAAAACAATAATTGTCATGATGTATTACACGTTTCAATCGTTTAATCAGGCAAACACTGCAAATATTTCACAGTCTAATATGCAAAGATTGACCTGAATATCTCTGATAAATTGCCACCAGTAATGTCACTTAGTGTCTAAGTTGCATTGTGGGTAATGTCGGCACCAAACAGTCCACCGGTTTGGACTCATATGGATCATATGTTTTAAAAACAAATGATTAAAATCGATACAGCAGAAGCAGAGATGCCACCTTTTTATTCCACACATTCTGGAGCCTATGTTACCCACAATGCAACTTTGCCACTTGTGACATCAGTGACGTCACTGGAGGCACAAAAAGCTTTAAACTACTTTTTTAAACATGTGTTGTAGTACTCCTCAAGACTTGTAAACACTCTGTAATGTGGAAAACTGCTGGACTGAGCCTTTAATTGTAGGCTTATTTCATATTGTTAGTATTCTTTTGTCATTTTCAGTCACTGATTACAAAATGTATTGATCCTTAGGCAACAATGGACGAGAAAACATTGTACGGCAGAGATTAAACAACATCCTTCCATCTAATTTTATATCCAAGAAACAACTTCCTAAAAATCAACTGTACACAGATTTAAACGACCTTTTCAATCACAGCTCTTTAAAGCATCAACGGCTGTTTTCTTTCCTATTCAACTGTGTCGCTCCGAATAAGACGAAATGTGTCCAAAGTGACACCTATAAACGTTAATAGTGTCAGCTAAATGGAGGCATCTATGAGGTGACGCTCTTCAAACAAGCCGTGCTGCATTAGGGGAAGCATCCACTGGCTGTTTGTTTGCTGAGGATGTCCGGTGTGAGGGGGAACGAGTGCAGAATATGATGTCTATTCCTCATAAAGGCACAGCTTTATATTTGTTAAGCTTTTAGCAGGCTTTTAGCATTCACTGGGACTGCTCAGCACTTAGAGTATGTGCAAAGAGGAAAACTTCCACAGTCTGTGGCCAGACGCACCAACACCGACTTTATTTCCCCCTTGTTTTGAAGTGTGGTTGACGCATTCGTTTTAAAAAAAAGTAAAAAAAATACATATATTATTCCTTTGAAATGTGAATACAGTTAGCAAGTTTTTACCTTGGAGATTCTGTGTCCGACAGTCCCGGCGTTGTTCTCACGCTGCCTTCAGGGACGAGACCCGAACAGGAAGTTTATTAATGATTATGTAAATACAGTTTGTTCATTTTATGGCATTTATGACAGTCAGGTTTATTAGCCTTCGTCCCAGCTACAGCTCTGATGTCATCAGTTGTCCCAACACTTGTGTGGAATCATCTGAGGCAGATAGGACATGATAGGAGACACGATGGGCGAGAAACGTAGGAGACAAGACTAAGAGTCTACGGCCGTGTTAGCCGCTCTGTGAGCTTTGAGCTAAATGCTAAGATTAGCATCATTACATTTACAAATATTAAATTAGCTTCCGGGTCTGAAAGTGAAGCCAAGGCACATGCGCCTGAAACCTGCATTCTGTCTAAGGACCAGCTGGTGGCGACTCCCACTGGTTGCAAAAGAAGTCCAACTGTACAGAATCTTATGAAAAAATTAGCACACACATTTGCAACGCTTAACGCTTAAAAAAACAAAAAAATGGTGACGGCTTTAACTCCAAACTCCTGGCTTCAAAATGCAATGTGTGACATCACATTGGGTTAACACATTGTCAGCATGCTAACACCGACACCGCTATCATGTTTAGCTGATGTTTTCTGTGTTAGTTAGCTCATTAGCACGAGAATCCGCCGTTGTCATTCTCATGCTGGCACTTAAAGGAAAATTCCACATAAGGCCATTGATGTATGTAACAAACGTGTTGGCAATCCATCCAATGGTTAAAAGTTAATAGATAAATAATATTTCACAACACCGTCATCCCGAGAGGTTAGCATGGCGTGCAAAAGTTGAGCAAAGTTGTAGCATATTATCGAATGACTCGTGTATTCTGGATTGTAAAATGGCAGAACACGTTGGATTTACTGAATGATGGCACACGTTATCTGCTCAGGAAGGACATAAATTCAGGAAACAACTTTAGTCCCCAATTTGCCTCATCAAACACGCGACGATCGTTAAAGAATGAACTGGCAATAAACTGAGACGGACGAGTTACATAAGAGGTGTTCAGCTAGAATTTGGGATCTTGCAGACGGGTAAAGCTGCTCAACAAAACGGGGCCTGAGTGTTCTCGGCAGCTAAGTATAGCAAATGGGTGCATTTAATGAGGCGCTGAAGCCAGGAGTGTGTAAAGTGTTGCTGGCCGGTGCCCACAGTACCCACAGGTGACAATTATGGGATAACATTAAATGCGCAAATGTAGTGAGACAGCAGCAGAAAAAGAAAAAGAGTCGGGAGTCAGCAAACTGACTCCACCGAGTGCGTTTGTTTCGCAGCAACATCTGCATATGTTTGCTGATAATAGCTAACATTACACACCAACCCCTGAGTGTATTGTTGAGCGAAGGTGTGCATTGTGGCTTGTGAATTAAATGTTCCACTTGTAAAGATGATACTGTGTCATTTCTTCAACCAAACCTCAAAGCGAGGTAACTTTCGCCGAGCAGCAGCGACCGTGGCTACAGCAGACATGTTAATTTTGCACTATACCATGTAAATGTATATATGTCTATTTCTTCCCTTTTTACTTTTATTGCTAATTTTTGCTAGTGTTTCTGTTCTTGTTATATGTTTCTGTTTTTGTAGTAGTCTGTCGCTGCTGTGACAAACAAATTTCCCCGTCTGCGGGACAATAAAGGAATTCCGATTTAAGATGATAAATGCTCAAATATGAGACAGTGGCACAAGCAGAGACGAGTCACACAGTCAGGAAACTGACTCAGTAGTGCCAGTTAAACAGAAATTGTATTTCTGTATGACTGGCACTACTGAGTCAGTGTCCTGACTGTGTGACTGTGGCCACAGTAGCTGCCCACGAAAGTTACAGAAGTTGTATGTACTTTACTATTTTTTATTTGTTTATATTTGATATTTATTTGTCAAACTAAGAGCTGCCATCCACGTTTCGTTGTTTTTGAAACAATGCCAATAAACATCGATTCCATCTAAATATTATATATTTCATAAGCTGCTGGTCCTACTGGAAAAACTCTGGTATACTGAGCAAGGGTGTGTTTTAATACTTTAACATTTCCCTGTGCATTAGTTCTTATTTTACATGTTCAAGTCAGCTTTGAGGAACTGTTTCAGCAAACAGCAGGCAGAGACGTAACCTGCAGGACCTTCAGATCATTTTGAATGAAGTCTGGAAAGTTTTCTATTGGACAGTTTTCTATGTTTCACCTGTTAGATTTTCTTAATTTATTCATATTTTTTGTATTAATTTGAATTAAGTTGTATGGCGAATGTTTCTGTGCATGCAACTGCTAATAGCATCTTTCTAATAATGTCCTCTGTGAAGAATACGGGGGTCGTGCCCCCCCTGCCTCCCCGGTTATTTACGCCCATGGTTATTTTTCATTTCATGCATTTCTTCATTGTTTTTCACAATTCTTTCACAGACGTAATGTAAAGAAAACTTTAAATGAGAAAATATTTTTGAATATTTTGTATTCCTTGTGTTTCTAATGTGTATTTTGTGTACTCTGAACATCACCTCTACATGCAGACACCTGTTTTTCTCTGCTCCACATCATTATGGTCGCATAATTTGCCGGCACCACCAGGCTGACGACAGTGAGCAAACAATCATGACTTGACTGTCTAATCCAGCCTCATATCTGGGCCTTTATATCATTGTATTATATGTGTTTTATATGTTATCTATTCAGTAAACACGGGATTAACAGGACAAACATCCAGATGAGGTTCAGGAAGTTTTAGAAACAAAAACGCGACTTGTTTCATATCAATCGCAGGGCTCTGAAAATCATAATATTTATAAAATACGTCAGTGTGAAGTGTAATATTCTCATAAAGACGGTGGTCGAGGTGTGAATGAAGGACTTGTTTATGGTGAAGGTTTAATGGGAAGCAGCCACACACACACTTCCTCAAAACACAGGCACGCCACCTCCATCCAAACCTGACGAACTTTACTCCGCTGGACATTTATTGTCCCACCTTTGAAACTTCACTTGAGATAATATTTAACAGCAAAGCCGGAGTCGCGCATAACTTCAGTGCTGTCCGCGCGTCGAGCCGGCTGGATCGGTGGAGCTGTGATCCGGACGGATTTGGGTTGCACACTCAACTGAAGCAATAATGGTTGGTGGTGGCTTGTTGGTACTCACTTAATCGATGTGGTGTCGGGGGGTGAGCTTCACCTGGAGCTCTTTTCTGACTTTTTTTTCTTTCTTTTCCCGCGAAGGTCTCCGTCGCCAAGGTGATCCTCGCGGTGTTCGGGGTAGCGGTCGTCGTCGTCTTGATCGCGGTGCCCACGGCGATCTTCCTAAATAGTGAGTACTGGCTGTTAAGTGATTCACATGTTGGCATTAATGCACCATCAGTGGTCCGACGCGCCGTTAACCCGCAGAAAGAGGGGTACATTACGCACGCGTCATTACGCACGGTCCGTTTTGGATCGCTGTTAAACGGCATCTCTTGGAACACTGAGAGGGAATGTGAAGACATTCAATTAAACTGTGCTTTAATTAAAAAAAATGTCTTCGTGAAATATTTTTTATTTTCATCAATTTGTCAAGTCACAATTTACTTTTGCTAAAATAACAACCACGTGCGTTCCTTTAAATAGCTTCATACTCACTCAGCGCACTCCATGACAATCCTCATAATTGCGCCCTGACGTCAGAAATATTCCACTCGCCTTTATCAGTTACAGCCTTTACAGCACTTACCCTTTTTTATGATGATGATCGTAATGTGTGTCCGATATCGTATCTGTGACCTGTGACCTTCAGCCCTCTGCCAACTTTTTCCTTACATGTGCTTCAGAGGACAGTGACGAGAGCCACCAGAGAACTTTCACCCTGGATGATGCGTTCAACAACACCCTGAAACCAAAGTCCTACAACTTGAGGTGGATCTCAGGTGGGAGAAAATAAGCCCTTGACAGTGACATTGATTACAGGTGTATCTGGCTTCTAAACTGTGAATCTGTCTGGGAACAGAGGATATCTTGTTATCTATCAGTGAACAGTACTGTCCTCTGTTCTGGTTACTTATTCACTGAGATTGATCCCCTGATTCAAATCTCACCTGTGTGTGTTAATACACGTGAGTTATTTGTATTTTAGTGGGTCCAAAACACACATTTATCTGATGCCAGACCTGTTTGGATATAATAATACACAAATCAATGCAGGATATTCATGTTGGTCAGCGCTGGGGAATGCTAAAGTCAATATGAGTTTATGTGATTAGCTGAGTCTTGTTTGATCATCGGTTAATAAAGCTCACAGTTACACCACACATTAAAGGTTCAGTGTGTAGATCTATTGGCCAAAATGGGATATCAAGGACGGATGGATCACTGTATTACAGACATTCATGGTCACATAACACATTTAACTAAGATTGTAAACACACTTAACATCAGCATCATTGTGAGCATGTTGCCGTACTAGCATTAATGCTTAAGTCCAACCTCACTGAGCCGCAAGTGTATCTGTAGATTCTTTCCTTTTCTTCTTTTTTTCTTTTTTTTTACATACATTTTTCTCATTTTCCTCCACAGATCATGAGTATCTGCACAAGTCCCAGGGCTCAGTTACGATCCACAATGTGACCTCTGGAACTTCCTCCGAGTTCTTGAGCAAAGCAACCTTCGTAAGTGATTCATTGTGCATCAGTGTCCTTCTTCTGTGTCATCACTGAACGTAAACCACACAAAGATTCCAATTCCAATTCCATACAAACGGTCGCAGTGTTGTCTGCGGCTGACGTGAGCGACGGCTCGGCGAAGCTCTCACAACAGTCTTCTTTTATCCAACGCAGGATCAAGTCCAGGCTTATGATTACCAGCTGTCTGCTGACGGCAAATATGTTGCGTTCATGAGCAACTATAGCAAGGTACGGTGAGCTCGTACATTTTACAGTCACATGAATTCAATGCATATTTAAAGCTCCTGGAATGATCCGCAATGTTTGTGTGTTGTCGTTTTTTTGTCCCATTAGCTGTGGAGGCATTCATTTACAGCCACATATTCACTTTACGACTTGGAAAATAGGTAAGTACCCAAACTATGGACGGTCCAATTCATGTACGTACGATAATTGAATACACTCCAGTTGGAAGCGTCCATCAACATGTCTACGTTTTGCATGCAAAGTACATTATTTTAAGTTTCTTTCAAAATCAATACTAGTGCAGCAGTTGCAGAGTAAACCCCTTTTTTTGACTTCATTTCAGCAAATTTCTCACATCTGACATTCCTCATGAAGTTCAGTACTTTTCCTGGGCTCCTGTGGGGAACAAGCTGGTAAGCCCGGACGCACAAATGATTGGTTATGTTTGCGTGGCTTTGAGTGACAGCTGGCAGCTTTGAAGTGGCGATCAAGCACACCTTTTCACAAACACTTAAGCGGAGCACAATGGGTTCAAAGTGGGGTCTTTTCTGAAGGTGTGTATTTGTGTTCTCCTTGTGTTTTCAGGCCTACGTTTGGGATTATAATGTGTATGTAAAGAGCGCGCCTGAGTCGAAGCCGGTTCAGGTCACTTTCAACGGCGAGTATAACGTGATCTTGAACGGGATCCCGGACTGGGTCTATGAGGGTGAGTGGCAGATGTTCATAATTCATGTCAAACTACAAAGCCTGTTCACACATGGTATTAATGCCTGGATTTGGATAATGACATCTGATCCACAGACCTTTGCATTTACACCTGGTATTAATAAGATTATTGAGGGTTCTTGTCCTCATAATGTTCGTCATTATGATCATGACATGCAAGTTAGTTAAGCAACACGTGAACACGCACGGTCAACTAAGGCCACTCACACAGATTAACCCTAACCCTGGCAGCCGAGCAATCTGGGTTCTATATATATTGCCCCTCAACGTGTAGCCAATTTCTCACTTTTCACCGTTAAAACACAATATTGCTGTAAAGGTCCTATCTCATTCTGGACTCACTGACACTTTGGGGAGGTAGCTGATCCGACCTACAATCCCAAAGCGCCAGTAGTCTATGAGTCGGGAATGGGATTCAAAACTCAACTTTTGTTACACATAGAAATGAAAAGATAGGTAATTTTATGGCACAGGTTCCTCATCCGCCATGATGCTCGTTATAACTCCAATTTGCATTCTGGACACTTTCCGAGATTGATCACAATCTGAAAGCATCAGGTTGCCCACCACTAATTGACTGAAGTCCTGAATCCTAACTCAGTTTTGTACTTTCCCCCTTCCAGAGGAAATGTTTTCATCCCCTCAGGGCTTCTGGTGGTCGCCTGGGGGGAAGCACCTGGCCTATATTGAGACCAACGACACCAACGTCCAAATAATAGAGTACACGTGGTACGGTGATGAACAGTACCCCAGCACTGTTTACATTCCATATCCAAAGGTGAGAAAGCGATGCCTGTCTTGTTTGAATCTCACATGCTTTTACTTGGTTCCTTGTATTGTCGCATGTCTGTAAACTGTGTACGGCTTGTTCTGACTTGGTTATCATAATCTTTATTATATGTATCCCGTGTTCTGTTCTTGCGCAGCCAGGTACTCCCAACCCTGTTGTAAAACTGTTCGTGGTGGACACCAATAACGTGACTGACATTACTGAGGTTGTCGTTCCAGCCGCATTCGGCTCGAGGTAATGAAACAGTTTCTATTACGCTGTTAAACTTTTTATTGGACTATTCCATCCTGCTATCAGGGAGCGAGACCATAAAGAGTGTCATAATTTATTTGATTTCTTTCTTGCTTACAGTGAGCATTACTTGGCCACTGTCACTTGGGTGACAGATGAGCGTATTGCTGTCCAGTGGCTGAAGAGACTACAGCAACACCTCATCCTTCAGATCTACCATCTGACTGGATCTACATGGAATCCTGTTGAGGTAAAGCTTGATGTTAAGAACAGTTATTATTATTATTTCATCTACATCAGACCAGGAAAATGACCCAGAAGTCACCATTTTCACAGCAACTGAACCCACATGCAACACTTTTGATGAAAGAGAGGATAACTACGCCTTGGTTAGGTTTAGGAGAAGATCACGGTCTCAGTTAAAATAAGTACATAAATTACATAAGTTATGTTTTGTACGCAAGCATGGAACTACCAGAAAGCAAAGACCAATGGATGAGGTCTTGATAGATGGGTGGGGAGTGAGCCAAGACCTTCACACAGGTGAATAGTTGAACTCAAACCATGATTTCCTTCCCTTTCCTGCCATTGTTTAATATCTCATGATTGTCAGAGGAAATGGAAACAGGTGTTGAACCTTATGTCTTGTCTAAACCAATTAAATTGCAGTCTTATGTGTGTTAATTTGGTAGAATCAATGTCTTATGGAGCTGGATCAATAAATGAGTGAGGATACGATGACAGTTCTATTTTAAAACAATATTCAAATATCCCTGTGTACATGAAAGAGTTAATGGCAGATGTGTCTTCTTCAGAAAATGTAATGACTCATGCTACTCAGCTAGCAACTATGTAAACTTAGACACAGTTTCAGGTTAACGACAGATATTTGACTTGGTCAATGAAGGTTTTCACCTGGTGGTGGCATTAAACAAAGATCCCCAGTCGTTCGTCTTCTTCCTCTTCCACAAATGTTAGTCTGAAATTTCATGAGAATCCCTTCAATATTGTCCACGAAATTGTGGACCACTTGAAATTGTGGTACATTTATAAGGTAATATGAGGCTTCGGCAGTCTGGGTTAATCAAATTGAGTGGGTAAGTTAGGTTAAATTATTGAAATTCCCTCAAACTATCCCTCCACCTGAACACAACAAAGAAACAACGTTTAGGGAAACAAATGGAGAGAATATTGCGCTATCGAGACGAGCCAGATGAGATAATGAGACAGTTAAAGCTTCATATATAACGTATATCAACTTAGAGCCTTTGGAATGTGGTTTTGCCACCATCTTTATCATTAAAAAAACACGTTATTTTAAATTTATCTGAATCAAGCTACCTGACATTTAGCAATATCTCTACTGTAAACGTAACACTATTGAACTCTTTTCTCGGCTCCTTTTCACAAACTCCTTCTCTTCACTACTTTGTTACTGCGGGATCAGCCTAAAAGTCACATCTGTCGTTGACTTAACCTGTTAAACGGCAAACTTTGTAGCTTAAAGCAGTGAGGCTTCATACAGAAATTCAGTTAATAGCAGCAGCTTCAGTTACATTCGTCAGTGTAAAAATGTTTCACGTGTTACAGCAGCCTGTTGTTGGAAATTCCCCATCAGCTAAACAGTGTCTTAATTCACTTCTGGCTTTAAACTGATAAGGCCGGTGTATTTTTATATTATATAGCTGTAATAAAGTTAAGTACAGCTATAAAAAAAACAATTCTATATCTTTTACAGGACTTGGAGGTGAAGAATCCCACCGGCTGGGTTGGACGGGTATGTACAAGCAACAAAATGTATCCACTGCTGAAAATAATCCCACAACAAATGCACTGTTTCCTGTTCCAGTTTCTGTTGGGTTAACAAACGTGTCCTTCCTAGTTCTCTCCACCGGAACCAGTTTTTGCCACAGACAAGAACAGCTATTACCTGCTGAAGAGCGACAACAGCGGCTACAAGCACATCCATCACGTGGTCGGGGTAGGTAGATGGAGGTAGTCCAGTGTCACACCGTTTTCATGAGTCTTGCACGTCATTACAATATCCCTCATCATTTTCTTTTTTTTTTCCTGTAACATTTTGACACATTCCAACTCATTCATGCAGGGCAACCCTACACCAATCACTTCTGGGAGCTGGGAGGTCATTGACATTCTGAAAGTAACTGCAGACAGCGTGTAAGTTGTGTATGCGTTGCATCGCCTGCATACGGCTTTATAAACATGCCCCATGTGCTCAAATCCTCAGTTATTATAGTCCGTTCAATCATCCCAATTATTCCACAGATATTATTCAAGTAACCAAGAGGGCGGCAGGCCAGGAGGAAGGAATGTTTACAAGTAAGTATCAAGTCTTTATTTTACAGTTTTATTATTGCTGTGATCAAGAAGCATTTCCATTAACTAACAGCGCCGATGTGTGTCAGGTGGACTAAACAAGGGACCCGCAACACAGAAACCTGTCTGACTTGTACGTTACAAGGAGAAGACTGTCTTTATAACTCAGCCTACTTCAGCCATGATGCTTCCTTCTACCGTATGAGCTGCAGTGGTAAGTTACGCTTATTTTTCTTCCACTTGTCAGATTTTGCAATATATATATAAACACTGTATGTATATATATATACACATAC